>RJWJ010003000.1:0-91996 GCA_004363605.1 Indri indri | reverse complement strand
CCTTCTAGAATCCTTTATAATTATCTCACTTCTTTTTTTTTTTAGAGACTCACTTTTGAGTCTTTGCAAAGCATTCAACTTTTTCTCATAAGAAAAAAAAAAAATACCTCATCTAGTTGGCTTACCTAATATTTAATTAGCATATGAGGATAGCAACAGGCATAACAGGCGTGAGTAGGCGTGGGGCCCAGGGCGACGAGGACGGTGAGGCGCTGAGCTCGCTCCCCTGCCCCCGGAGGTTCAGGTGAGGTGGGTTCTGAGCTTCCACTTGTTGTTCCCATTTCACGGACGATAGGACTGAGGTTCAGAAGAGTGACAGTAAGGATCCAGGGGCACAGAGGGCCTCAGTCTGAGTCCCAGCTAGGAGGAGGCAGAGCTGTATGATTCTTGCCACCACACAAGCCACACTGTCCTGCTCCCTGGCCTCTCAGGATCCGTAAGGTGTCGTCCACCTCTGGCCTTCGTCTACTCCCACAAAGCCAGAGGAGGTGGTCTGCCCCAGCTAGCACGGAGCAGACCCCAGCAGGTTCTCATTTCTACCCCTTTTCCCTAGGGACGGCCTTCTAAAGCACGACATCATCCGTGCCCTGTCCTTCCTGCTGAAGGACACAAACCCCATCTGCCGCGAGAACCTGCACAAGGTGTACAAGCACCTGGCCCTGCTTCCTTCAGGTAGGCTTGCATCTGCGCGGATCTGCCGGGCGTGTGGGTCACATACGTGCCAGGCTACAGATCACAGCCAGAGCACCATTTTTTAAAAGTTTACTTTTTATGAAAGTACAAAATATATTTAAAAAGAACAAATCATAAACAAGCATTTGATTAAATTGTACTTAGTGCACATGCCGTGTAACCACTACCCAGGTCAAGAAATGTACAGTATCACCAGCCCTCCAGAAACTTCCCACATGCCCCATGCCAGGTACTACCCCTCACCCAGTGGTAAACGGTATCTGCAAATTATAAAACCATAGATTATGCCTCTTTTAAAACTTGACATAAATGGGAACATACAGCCGGTACTATTTTGCTTCTAGCTACTTTTGCTTAACATTCTGTTTTTGAGATTCATGTGTGTTATTTATTACTGGTTGTTGTTGATTTGTGCTGGAGTATGGTATTCACGTTATGTGAGTATATCGCTGTTTATTTATCCATTCTGTTGCTGACGAATGTTTGAATTGTCTCTAGCTTGTGGCTACCAAGAATAGAGCACTATAAACACTCTTATAAATGTCCATTTATGGATACACATATGCATTATTTTGAGATACATCTAGCAGTAGAATGGTTGGCACAGGGTAGGCTCATGTTCAGCCTTCAGAAGGTACTACCAAATGGTTTTCTACAATGGCTGTGCCAGTTTATGCTCCCACTAGCAGTGTATGAGGGTTCCAGGTGCTGTCCATCCTCACCAACAGTTGATCTTTTCTGTCCTTTACTTTAGCTATTTCAGGGGATGTGTAGTAGTGTCTTATTTTGGTTTTAATTCGTATTTCCCTGATGATTAAAAGGGGAGGCCCTTAAAATGTCCTCTTTTGTGAAATGCCATAACACATTTTTTTTTTTTTTTTTGAGACAGAGTCTTGCTCTGTTGCCCGGGCTAGAGTGCCGTGGTGTCAGCCTAGCTCACAGCAACCTCAAACTCCTGGGCTCAAGCAATCCTTCTGCCTCAGCCTCCCGAGTAGCTGGGACTACAGGCATGTGCCACCATGCCCGGCTAATTTTTTCTATATATTTTTAGTTGTCCAGCTAATTTCTTTCTATTTTCAGTAGAGACGGGGTCTCACTCTTGCTCAGGCTGATCTTGAAGTCCTGACCTTGAGCGATCCTCCTGCCTCAGCCTCCCAAAGTGCTAGGATTACAGGTGTGAGCCACCACGCCTGGCTATAAGACATTTTCGAGCAATAAAAAGGCCTGCCCCAAAGGCAAGGTTGCATGCAGTCACTGAGGGTCACCCCACCCCCCGCCTGAGGTCCCCCTCACCTGACTGCTCCTGCTAATTAGATGGGGCGTCCAGGGTAGCAGCCATCCGCCAAGCGCAGCTAGAGGGTTGAGATTCGTGTCACATTGACATCTGCTGGGTCTCATGATGCAATGAGCATTTTCAAACAAGGGGCTTGTTCCAAGAGGCATGATAGGAGCCTGAGGTATGGACGAAGTGAGCAAACGTTAGCCACGTGTATAGCACAGCATCCTGCGCAAAGGATGTAGCATAGACATTTAAGGCCAGGTGTGAACACTGGTGTGAAGCTTAAGGCCCAGACAGAAATGGCTATGGGGTCAGGGGCTGAACAGAGCCCCTGAGGGCCCACGACTGTGGCCTGGCCTCTGAGGCACATCTTCCTCCAGCTGGGTGTTGGGATCCCAGTAGGCCTGTAATCTTTTAAAAAGATCACTGTGTTCCTAGTCCTATCTCAGCCAGGGGGATCTGTCTCTGGGAGTGGGGGCCTGCACACATGCTTCTGAGATGCACCCTGGATGATTCTCATGTGTGCCTGGGGTTGAGAGCTCCTGGGGTATCGGGGTGGCCAGTGGGGGACCAGTGCTGCGGCTAAAATAAACGAATGTACGTACTCAGCACACAGGAACCCCGGCACTGAGCAAGGTTCTTGTCCCCTCATTCTTGGAATGTGAAGAGAGAAGGGACCCACTGCTGTCGCTCAGGGCTCTTACAATTACTGTAACCTATTTAAAGCATTCAGAGAAGTATGGAGACCATGAACGAACACTGGGCACCGTCACCCGGCTTTGCCAAATCTAAACAGTCTGCGTCCATGCTTCATACTTGCTTGAGATTTTTACAGATGAAGTCTAAGCACTCCCCACCCAGCACCCTCCCTCCTGCCCTCCCCTGAACCACCCATAATCTGGCAACTGTATCCCCCAAATGCATGTCTTTATATCTTACCACAGACGTGATTGTATATAGACTATAAATATAAAAATCTTGTTTTGCATATTTTAAAACTATATAAATGGATCTCGCTGTATGTATCCCTCTGCTACTTAAAAAATCTTTAAAAAAGTAGTGTTGTAATTTTGAGATTTATCCATGTCTCATCACGAGCTGTATTTAATTTCTTTCCACCGCTGCATGCTGTTCCGGTGTTTAAGGGTATCATGATACACTCGCCTGTCCCCGGCTGGCAGGCGTATTGGCTGTTTCTGCTCCGGGGCTGTGGGAGGAATGCACAGCGATCATTCGTGCTCAAGGCTTCCTGGTGCACGCGACTGGGAGTCCCCCTAGGCCCTCTGTCGGGCGGGAGGGCATCGCTGGGCCTTGAGATTGCACCCTCACCCCATCTTGGCCAGATATTGCAACTGCTTCCCCGCCCAGCCTCCCCCAGCCTGCCACATCCTTGCCAGCAGCCTGGTGCTGTGGCATTTCATTGTTGTGTGGCTTTGCTGTCCCCGGTGACTGGTGAAGAGGAACAACTTCCCTCTGCCTGGCGCCTCCTGGGGCTCTCTCCTGCCCAGTGCTTCTGGGGGGCCCGGCCCATTCTGCCAAGGAGTTGTTCTTCCATGTCTTATTGATTTCAGGGAGTGTGTCATTTATCCTGCCCCAACCGTTTGTTGGTTACCCACATGGCAAATATCATTTCCCAGCTGTTTGCATGGCTTTTCACTGTCCGTTTGTTGATTCATTGGTCCAGCAGTTTTCCATCTGAATAATGCAGTCAGTTTCATCAGTCTTTTCCTTGCTGCTTTTTGGGGGATGTGTAAGAGAATCCTTCTTTACTCTGAGCACATGAAGCTATTCTGCCAGATTTTCCTCTAAAATATAAGAGTTTTGCTTTTCACATTTAGCTCATGAAGGTGCCTGGGAGGGATTTTTGCTTGTTTGTTTTTAGCCCTTGCCAACCAAACCCTGCCTCAATTTTGAAAGCTCTGTGGTCATCTGGGTTCTGGTGGACACACCATGTCCTCCCTGTAGACTTTTCTGTAACAAACAAGCACTGGGTGCACCGTGAGTGGGGCGGTGGTACTGACAAGCCTCATGGGGGCTGGGTGGTGAGCCCCAGCCCTGGATCACAGGGTTGCCAGGTGCTGCTCATTGTCTGTGAAATGCCCAGAGGGAGGCCTGGGACACCTGTGAGGGTTACAAAGGGGATGGCTGGATGATAGATGGATACAGGGTGGGGGTGGTCCATCCTGGGGGTACTCTGAGTGCTGTGGCCTCTGGGTTGGCCAGCGTGGCTGTGCCCTAGGTGGTGTCCTTGCTGGGCATCAGGGTGTGGTGAGGACATCTATTTCAGTGGTTCTACTCATACCAGTGTGTGGCCTTGGGCAGCAGTGTCGCCCATGGGAGCCTGTGTTTCGTCACCTGCGTGGCTTGGCTGGGACAGTCTGCACGCAGGGCTCAGCTGGCTCTCAGCATGTGCTGGTGGTCATTAGTAGGATTTCCTATCCATGGCCGCACCAGAAGGACATTTTCACCATGGCACCTTCTGCGCTGGCTTGGAGCTGGCACTCAACAAATATTGGTTGTTTAGCAGGTTTGATGTCATATTTTAAAGAATCATTTGTTGTTTTCTTGCTATGATTTACTGACACACTTGTTCATTCATTCATTTGGTATATGTGCAGGGCCCTTGCTCTGTTCCAGCCACTGTGCCTCAGTTTCTTCCCTGTAACATGGGGTATCTGCGGGAGAGTGTTTCCAAGGCCTTCCTCTGAATCATCCAACTTGCTGCGTGATTTCCCACAGTGACCAGCAGGGGGTGCTCCATGACCGAGGGCCGCTCTAGGAGGGCCGCCGCCTGGCAGGGGAAGGCTGGCTTCTCTGGCCCTGTCGTGGTGCCACACAGGAGAGGAGAAACCAGCATGTAGGCAGAGGCCATGCAGAGGCTGCCAGCCCGGATTCCAACCCCATGGAAAAGTCTCATTTTGTGGCCAGGCGTTCTAGGGGAGAGAGTGCTGATGCGGTAATTGAGGGTTCTTCTCTAACCAGATTTTGGGGTGCAGCAGACAGCCCCAGGGCCCCCTGGAATTGTCCTTCTGGCAGCCCCACGGGCCCTGACTGGGCACACCTGTGTGTCGACCGGGCCTTTCCTTCCATACCCCCGCCTCGTGCCAGGCTCTGAGAGGCCAGCCCAGCTTTGGCAGCAGCACAGTGAGACCTGCTCTGTCCCTGAACCTGCACGTGTGCGGCCTGGCGGGGGGAGGACAGCGCCAGCCAGGGAGGGGGCGGGGCCCTGCCTGTGTTGAAACTGGTTCCTTGGCTTCAGAAAGGGGCAGAGCTGGGCTGGGAGGGGCAGGGTGCCGTGGGGGTTGGGGGGATATCTGGGTGCAGTTTTGATCCCAGTTATTCTGAGGTGCAGGGCACATCCCTGGAGTCATAGTGTCTGGGCTAGAGAAAGATCTGGGGCATCTACGGCCATACTAGCCTGAATGTACCCGGTCTCGTCTGATTCCCAGGCAGAGGGGCTACTGCAGAAGCAAGGCAGGCGCTCTCCCCCGCAGCGAGCCATGGCCCTGTCTCAGGCGGGCAGCCTCGGCCAGGCCCACTGCTGCACCCCGCCCTCCTCAGCAGGCACCTTTGAGGTGGCCCAGAGCAGTTCCCTGCTCCTCCTGGCCCCGACGCAACGCAACGGGGCAGAGGGAGGAGGGCTGCTGCAGAGGGCGGGCCTTTTCCTTTCCCGCCTGCCCTCAGAGTGGGGTGTGCAGGGCTCCAGGCACGTCCTCAGCATGACAGTTGCCCTCCTCCCTGGACTTGGCAGGAACGATGCCCACCAACAGGGACACTGCCCACTTGGTTTCCAGCCTGTTGCACCTCCTCAGTGTCTCCTCCTCTCCCCTGCTCATCCACCTCCCCATGCAGCGGGAGAGCCTCTCCCTGCGTGGCCCAGTCAGGCCCGGCCGGGGCCCAGCAGCTATCCTTGGGCTCCCTGTCGGGGAGGGCAGCCTTTCTCAGCCTTCCCCACAAGGTTTTCCTAATATTCCCAAGCAGTTCGGGACAGGTCGTTACAAAGGAAATTACCAAAGGGGTCACGTCTTCCCAGGGGCATGCACTGGGCTGAACCAGCTGGCACTTGGCCTGCCACCTACCTTAGCATCGAAGCCCCTTGCCAGGCTCGTCTCGATAAGGCGAGTCCCCCAGGGTGTCATCCAGCCTCGGTGTGGCACCCTTGTCCGCATGGTGCCGTGCGGCCCTTCCTGGACTTGTCCCGTTTGTCCTGGACGGCCAGCATTGGAACAGGGGGCCAGGGCCTGGCATGTCTGCTGTGGGGGTCTGGGGAGTGTGGACAGAAGGAGCAAAGCCCCTGCGGTCCCAGCCTGGTTGGGTCGCTTGTCACACATTGCATGATGCTGGGAAGTCATCCCCTCTTCTTCCTCTTCTGTAAAACAGTCTCTAATTTCGGCTTCCCAGCAGTGCGGCTGGCAGTGAGCAGCCACTGCGGGGAGGGAGGATTGTGGTGACCACTGTCATCGCCCTGTTGTACCACCTCAGTGACCACACAGGGAGCTGCATGTCGGTGTGTCCTGGGAGCGGAGCCTGAGGCTGCACAAATGGGACTGGGGCTGGGGTTAGTCACCTGCGGAGGGCAGGCCCGGCCCAGCCACCCCCAGCTCCTCCCTGCCTGCTCCAGCCTTTTCTCACCGGTTCCCTCTGAGTCCTGTCACTCATCCCCCTCCGGCCAGGCCCAGGCCGTCTGTGGACGTTTGCACTCAGTAGGCCTCTGCCGGAGCCCCCAGCTCAGCACGTGCCTTCCCGCCAGGTGCCGTGCATTTGAAGGTGGGGCAGAGCTGCTCAGCGGAGTTCGCCAATACCCCTTCCTACCCGAGCCTGGAGTGGGCGCCCAGCAGGCGGGGTGTGGAGAAGGAGGGGGCTTCCAGTGAGGTCACCCAGGTGGCTTTGGGCTGAGGCTGGGGAAGGGCATGTCAGGCAGAGGGATCAGCGGGAGAGAGAGGGGGACCGTGCAACTCGTGCGCGGACTGCGCTCTGCTCTAGGAGGACGCCCTTTCCCAGGGAAGGCCTCCTGTGATCCTTGCACTTGTTAGGAAGGGAGGCAGAATCCTTCTATTAATATTTCCCCTTTAGCTGTGTATTTTAAGGTTAAAGATGCTCACGGTGAAATTACTGCTCTTTTCACAGTTGGCATTAAAAGCACAAAATTAAGTCTCAATGATTTTAATTCACATGTTATTTCTTCTGAAACAAAAGCCCCTGTGGGTTCCTGCTGTTTGGTGACATGAGAAGGTGTGAAGGGAATCCCTGCGTGGGCTCAGGAGTGGGCGGGGACGAGAGAGCTGGGTCCGTGTGTCTCAGTGTGTGCATGTGCGCGTGTGCACGTTTGTGGGCATGCATGCGCACGTACGCGTCTGCCGCCCGCCCCCCACTCAGGGCTTTGCTCGAGGTCCTGCTTAGAGGGGGAGGCTGCAGGATGGCTCGGTGCTCTCAGTGGGCTCCTGCCCTGTCCAGGTGCAGAGTGACCAAGGGGCAGAGCCAGGCAAGGATCTGTCCTCGGGAAGGCACTGGGCCCACGCTTCTGCTCCTCCCAGCAGGACAGCTCCTCGGCCTGGCAAATCCAGGCTCACCTGCTCCCTGACCTTGACCTTGGGCACCCTTCCTCATCTGTAAAATGGGGTGGGTCAGCACTGGTAACCTGCCGAGACGGAGTGTTAAATAAAATGATTTGTAAGCAGCCTGGCTCAGTGTCTGGCTCGCAGCAGGCACTTGGCGAAGGGCACCTCCTTGCCTTCTCATCAGCGCTTCCCAACAACGTCGAGGTGCCTCTGACCAGTGAGCAGTGAGCCTCAGGGTCCCCTCCTCCCCAGCACCCTGAAGGGTTTGCGCTACACTAACGGGGGTGGTCGCCTCCTTCGGGCTCTTGGGTGCCCCATCTGCTGTGTGGGATGACCCTGACCTTGGCAGAGGTGTCTGCAGGGTGTGAGGGGAGGGGTCTGGGTGATGGCACAGCCTGGGCCAGTGCTGGGCGGGACAGTGGGATGGGGAGGAACCATCATCTGCCCCTCGGCCACACAGGTCTGGCAGGTCTCCCCTCTTCTGTAGCTTCTTTCCTCTCTTGAGGTGGTTTATTCTTGATGTTCCTTTCAGAATGATTTTACCTGAACATGTGGAGGTGTGGAGATCGGGGGCAGAAAAGGAACCTCAGTGCACAAAGTCCCTGGCTGCCCTCCTAGAGGCACCATGCCAGCCACACGTCGGCCACACACACAGCACACTGGGACAAGGCTCGGCTCCACTCAGGGTATTTTATTTTCTTAAAGTAGACAATCTTTGACTTTCATACGACCACCAGCTCCTCTCTTTCCCTCTGTACATCTCTTGAAGTCCTTGGCTGTGAATCTGCACACTGACCTCGGACACAGAGGCCACACAAAGGGCGAGAGAGATTTGGCAAGGGCTCCGGCGGCCTCCCCTCGAGGGGTTCCTATGTACATGCAGCCCTCAGCGAAGGTCCCACGGCCCTGGGCAGGAAAGCCCGTGTGTGGTCCCAGCAGGGCCTCCCTCAGGCCACAACACTGGCTGTGCCTTCACAGGAGCTGGAGGCGCTCCCAGCCCACCTCAGGTGCGGGGCGTGTGGGGATGAGGGGGCGCCATCTCTCGCTCCCCTTCTTTCACTCGGCAAAGCCACAGATAATTTACTCTTCAAATACCAAGACGTTTATCTATTGTTCATTCGCTCTTAGGTGAAGGACCTTCTTTAAATACATCGCGTTTATTTTCTTAAATAAAAACAAAGCAGAAAACTGTACCAGTGACAAGAGGACGCTGCAGAGGCTTATGTACAACACGTGTCCCACGAGGCCGGTGCAGGACTGCCACCTACCCCAGGATTTCTTTGGAGCAGAGGGACAGAATCGTCCGGATAACAACTTTTACACTCAGCAAGCCAGACACAAAAAGGATCACCTAAAAAAAAATATGTTTTGAAAATCTGCATTTAAAAAAGAATACTCAACTGCGTTTGAAATTTTCTGTATTTTTTGTTTTTCTGCGAAACACCACGAGATTTGGCCAAAAAAAAGGATGTCAGAGAAGAAAAACCAGGTTTTGATTTATAAAACATCAGACTAGTAGAAGAAAAGCTGGAACCCCAGCTGGCCTAGTTGGAAATAAATCGTGCCACTCATTTTATTGTGTTGATTTTTGCTGCATATTTTGAAGCTGTTTAAAAAGAGCTGTGAGTGGCTGGAGGTCGGGTTAGTGCTGCCACCTGGCTCCCAAGGTCCCAGGTCGGGAACGGATGTGGTGCAGAGCAGCCATGTGTAGGCCAGCAGTGGGCGCAGCCAGCAGGGAAGTGCACAGGCCCCACACTGGTCCTCCCTCGGGGTCAGCAGCAATGTCCCCAGGCTGGGGCTCGGCGGCAAGCTGGCCTGACCCGGCCCCAGCCCACTGCCACGCCCTGACAGTCCAGTGCAGACCCCCATGCAGAGCAGGGCCACCTCAGGAAGGCAAAGTGAAGGGGCAGGATGGGCTTGTCATGATTCTGTGACAGCTTTTCGTGTCTCCAAGACACCTTGGCGATTCGGAGGACTTTGCCGTCTCCAGACATGTGCGTGTGTGTCTACCTACCTAGCAATCTATCCATATATTTTAATGTTTGCGGAAACATGGGGCCAAGGAGGTGGAGGCCAAGGGGCGGGGGGCATTCCGTAGACCCCCGTTTTCTGCCCCCGGGTGGGCCGCTCTAGCATGAGTCGGGGCGCGATGCCCCGTGTTTTCACCACAGGCAAGCGGGCCCGGCCGCTGCTCAGCAAAGGCCAATGTACTTGAGATTGTTCTGTATGATGACGTCTGTCACCGCATCAAAGACAAACTGGATGTTACTGGTGTCGGTGGCGCAGGTGAAGTGAGAGTAGATCTCCTTGGTCTCCTTGTTGCGGTTCAGGTCCTCAAACTGCCGCTGGATGTAGACAGCGGCCTCCTCGTACGTGTTCTGGCCCTTGTACTCGGGGAAGCAGATGGTGAGCGGGATGCGCCGGATCTTCTCCGCCAGCAGGTCCTTCTTGTTCAGGAAGAGGATGAGCGAGGTGTTGATGAACCAGTTGTTGTTGCAGATGGAGTCAAAAAGCCGCAGGCTCTCTGCCATTCGACTCTGGGGGAACGAAAGTGCTGGCATTAGGCAGGCAGGCAGCGGACAGAGACCCCAGACCCGCAGCCCTGCCGGGAGGAAGTCCTCCTTCCAGGGTCTCCAGGCCAAGGCTGGTCCCTGCAACAGCACCCCCTTCTGTCAGGGAGGCCGTCCTCTGTCCGGTCCAACCTGTCTTCACCAGCCTCCCCTGGTACAGCCGGCACCACCCTCCTTGCTCACGGCACGTGTTTGGAAGAGGTTCTCTGGCCTCCTGGGTCCCTCTGGGTCCCATGGTCAGTGAGCTCGGCATGTGGCTTTGGGGCTGCAGCCATGCTGAGCACAGCTTCCTCCAACCTGTGGGCCTGGGCACCTCCAACCTCACCCTGAGCACCCTACAGTCTTCCCAGAGCCCACCCCAGCCTGCCCCACACCCTCACGTGAGAGCTCGTCTTCCCTGTCTCCCTCAACATGCGTGAGCAACCTTCTGCCATCTGGGATTTTGCCCAGTCTTTTGTAACGTCCTTGGTCCACAGTCTGTGAGGGGGTGGCCTTCCCTTCTGTAACCAAAGCTTCCAGCTGGAAGGAAACGCCAGCCTGGGGCCAGGCTCCTTCCCTGCCCTCCCTGGCTGCGGTGTCCCCACCAGCTGCTGTGGGGCTCCTGGCTCCCCACATCTGCCCAGGGCAGGATTCTGGCTCTCTGCCTGGTGGCCTGGGCTGAGCGGGTGCTCGGGATGTGCAGAAGACAGGAGGCAGCAGTGACCATCATGGAGCCTGGCACCAGGCCACTCTTCCACTCTCCTCTTTCTGAGGGTCTTTAAATGTGTTACAGTAACTCTGGGTTTTTAAGGAGCATGAGGCTTTTGTCTGACTCTCCAATCCACCATTTCCCCACAAAACTGACAATTCTTTTTTTTTTTTTTTGAGACAGTCTCACTGTGTTGCTCAGGCTAGAGTGCCGTGGCGTCATCCTAGCTCACAGCAACCTCAAACTCCTGGGCTCAAGCGATCCTCCTGCCTCAGCCTCCCAAGTAGCTGGGACTACAGGCATGCGCTACCATGCCCGGCTAATTTTTTCTATATATTTTTAGTTGTCCAATTAATTTCTTTCTATTTTTAGTAGAGACGGGGTCTCGCTCTTGCTCAGGCTGGTTTCGAACTCCTGAGCTCAAACAATCCGCCCACCTCGGCCTCCCAGAGAGCTAGGATTACATGAGTGAGCCACCGCGCCGGGCCTCTAACTTTTAAAAGAAGGAAGTGCCTGGAACTACCACTCGGAATTGCTGCTGGTGAAAGCTGCCCCTCCTTTTAAGATAAACTGAGCCAAGTGTCTGGACAAAGTCTGGAACCAGTTTAATTTAGATCCGAGGTTTCAGATCTGAGGACT
Organism: Indri indri; assembly: GCA_004363605.1. Classification (NCBI taxonomy): domain Eukaryota; kingdom Metazoa; phylum Chordata; class Mammalia; order Primates; family Indriidae; genus Indri; species Indri indri. The sequence continues at coordinate 80,569 of RJWJ010003000.1, read as the reverse complement.
TTTCTGAGCAGATATCATCACCAATGACCATGGTGATGACAACGCTAACTCTGTCGGTATTGATAGCATGGGCACAAGGCAGCAGCATTAACAACGACTGCGATGACAGTGACGATGGCAACCACAGCCAGACATGCAGTGGCAGCCTGTTCTATCCCCACATCTTCCTATTCCTATTTTACAGACGAAGAAACTGAGGCTTGGAAAGGCAGGAAATGTGCTCCAAATCCCATGGACAGGAGCCCTAGGGTTGGGGTGCCCAGGAGGATGCCACAGAAACCTGCCCCCAGAGCCCCTGGTTCTCTGGCAGGATGTGTGCCGAGGAGCCAGGTGTGGCGCAAGGAAGGATGCCCAGAGGTACCTGTCATTGTGCTGGGACGCTGTGCTCCACAAACCAATTTGTTCCTTCTTTAGAATGCGCGTAGGAATGATGGGGACTCTGAAAAGCAGGTGGTCTCAGGTCAGGGGGTATGGGCCGTTCTGCAGAGACAAACGAGGTGCACACTCCCGCCCCAGCAGCGCCTCCGCAGCGGAACCGACCGTGTGTTCCCAAACGTGAGATAAGTGGTGGTCTAGGAATGTCACATCCTACTGAGGGACTAATTAGCTCTAATGGATTCCTGGAAGCCACCCATAAAGACTGTGGTAATGGAGCTGTCATTTTTTGTAGAAATGATGTCACAACTGGGGGCTGTGCTCGTGACCCCAAATTTTGCATCTGATAAATACAGATATGGCCGTTTGCGCATATTAATTCACTGAGCAAACACTTGCTGAGCCCACCGAGTCCATAGGCCACCGGCAGGTCACCAGCTCATGTGCCAGGTGATGGAGCTCCAGGGACAGGAGCCCTGGGGCTGCAGGGACAGAGGCCAGGCAGGGATGGCAGAAAGCTTCCCCCAGGGCCGGGAGAGGGGTGGATTGGGGTTCAAAGGCAAGTGAACAAGCAGAGATGGGGCAAGGGCCTGCCTCCCTGTGCCCTGCTGGGTCACTTGGGGGTGATAGCCAGGGGGTTCTTGCACCCAGCTCGGTGCAGCAGCTCTTGGGCAGGCAGTGGAGTCTGGGGAAGAGGAGGGGCAGGAGGGCCGCCTTGAAGACGCAGAAACAGTGCACTTGTACTGACTGTCGGCAGAGAGGGCTCTGCAGGGCACATGTGCACGGGAAAGCACAGCTGCGGACCTGGGGAGCAAGCTCCGCGGGGCAGTGAGAGGGGCCAACAGACCACGTGGACCCCCCCCGTGCCCAAGGCCATCTCAGCCACTCTTCTTGTTCACCACCACCCAAGACTCCTGACCCACGCCCCCATGAGTCCTGGCGTCCACCAAGCTGTCCCAATGCACCATGAGCCCTTCCCCCCATCTGAACCACTTCCCTGCTGATGACTTTGCACTTAGAGGACCTGGACAACTCTCTGAGCCTCAGGTTCCTGACTTAGAGACCATGAAAGTGAGGCATGTATCTCACAAGGCAGCAGAGGGCAGAGGAAGCGGGGCACACCGCCTGATGGCAGGGGGCGTTGCATGCACTCACCACGCCCCCGACTGCTGTGGCAGCCTCGACAGGACAGGCGTCGCCTGTGCTCCCAGCCCTCCCTCATCTCAGGCTCATGCTCCCGTCCGGGGCTCCTCTTGCTGTGCTGGCATTTTGGGGCTCAGCTTCCTGGTTTCTTCTCTATTCCTTGGGACAAACCATGGGGAACGACCTTGGCCATGATTTAGTGGGCACCTGGGAGATGACAGGCCTCAAAGAATAACAACAAAACCAACCTCTACTTGTGTAGATTCCCAGTTCCCCCCTCCCATCTCTCGGTTGGCCCCACCTGGCAGGGTTGGGAGAGCCTGTGGGGGGCACCGACCAGCCCTGGCTTGGGCTTAGAGACATACGGCACTTCAGCGCGTGGGCAGCACTTGAGCTAGGCGTCTTGCTCTGTCCTGGCATCCCTGACGCTGGCTGAGCCCTCACCGCGTATGGGCTGCGCAGCGCCAGGCGGTGAAGCTGTAGATGGTTGTGGGCACTTGCCCTGGGCTGGGATCCTTACAGGTCGGGAGGGCTGGTCAGAAGGCCCGGCCTCCAGGACCTGTCCACGTTCTGCTCACTCTGCAGCGCCTGGCTCAAGGCCCCTTCTTCCCAGAAGCCCTGCCCACCCTCCTGCAGCATGTATCTGGCTGTGCCCCTGCAACTAGTCTGGCCTTGGGGGACTCCCCTGGCACCACCTGCCCTTGGTGGGTGTACGTAGCCTGTGGCACATGCCAGCTGCAGCTCCATCCCCCTTCCCAGCCCGTCCGGGCCTGGGTGAAGTTTTACCTCACACCCAAAGGCGGTGTGACAGGGCTGGGCGCCATCCTCCCAACGCTCAACTGGGGCCCTGGGCCCCTGGGGCAAAGCTGGAGGCAGCTCTGGAGTTATCTGGCCCTGCTCACTGATGGCACATCACCTTCTTCTCCTGCAGTGACTCTCCCCCAGGCCCTGGAACCAGAGGAGCTGCCTCTGCAAACCATGACCCCACTGCAAGGGGCAGGGCTTCCCACTCCACACACGGGGACCAAGGCCTTGGGAGGGGTGACTCGCCAGGGCACAGCTGAGAACCAACTCCCATGACATCCTGGCAAGAAGCCCTCCCCTCCTCGCTGTCACCTCTCCAGCTGCCAGTGCAGCAGCAGTCCTGATGGAAAGGCATCTGCCATTAGTTGCCCACGATGCCAGTCCAGGGCTGTGATGCCCACCCAGCTCTCTCCAGTGCCTGCTCAGCAGCGAGTCAGTGCCTCCTAGGAGGCTGGGGTTGGTCTGCACATTCGTTTATGCGAACAATGCAGGAGATGCCTCCCGTGAGAAACCTCTGCAACTGGCGGGAGTCTGACCGCTTGGCGGTGGGGAATCAGAGATTTGTAACAAGGAGCGTCAGCTGCCGGGCAGCTGGACACAGTCCCTATGAAAGTCATTTCTTGGCTGTTTGCAAAAAGAAAGCTCCTGCTCAGACTGGTCCAAATACACTCAATGCCCCAGAACAGACTTTACCCTGGGTCTTGGCTTCCTCACCACAGGAGGGGATCTGGGGGCCCAACCCTAAGGGGCTTCTCCACAGGTGGTCAGAGTGTCACCTCCCTACCCAGGCTTCATGCAGCCCAGCGTCACACTGGTTCCAGACACTCACGTGCAAATACCTGCTCACAAGGAACTGGTACCCTCAGCTAAGAGCCTCACCACAAGCTGCAGCCAGGCGAGGGCCCTGTCCTGTGCTGTGCTGGGAATGGGCAAGTGGTGGCCGTGTGACATGGCCATGTGGCTAGGGAAGGCTCCACACTAACCTGTCCTGTCTCCCTGTCCACTCACTCTCCACCAGGGCCCCACTCCACAGGGCAAGGCCAGATGGCCCAACCAGGGTCTCAAGCTCGAGATCTCACATAAAATGCAGGTGACATCAGGTTTCAGCTCTTTCTGGAACCAGCATAAACCCTGGGGCAAGTGCGACCCGAAACCCCAGCCAGGCAGCAGCTCCTGATGCCCCTCTGTGGCCGAGTCCACACAGCCCTGCCCTTCCCTGGGCAGAAGCCCTGCTCTCAACGGGGTAGCCAGCACAGGCAGGACCCGATGAAACACCAGAGCCCGTGGTTGTGCAGTGGCCAATGAGGGCCCAACCGCTGCCCTGCCAGCCACCAGCTCCGAACTGTTCTGAGCCTCAGTTTCCCCACCTGTAGAACAGATATGTAAGAGTACCTCCCTCATGAGGTGGCTGAGGGCTGCACTGGGACATACATGGACAGCTCAGTCCCCACACCCAGGCACAGGTGACTGTGAGCAGCTGGCAGTGCTGCAGACAGCACCAGCCGGCTATGGCTCTGATGAGCGACACACTGCAGGAAGGCAGAGGGGCGAGGGCTGACGTCCCAGGAGCAGGCGCTCCAGCTGGGCCTCCGTGGCAGAGGGGAGGGGAAAGGCCCAGAGGTGTGGAGACGCAGCCTGGGACTGCTGAGAGTGGGTGGGGCTGGGGCGGCTCTGTCCCTCCCTGGGCCTCAGTTTCCCCAGCATAGGACAAGGTCTCAGTCCTGTGACAGTCTAGAAAGCTCAAGTCAGCCTATTGTGGAGAAGCCTGAGTGTTTGTTCGTGGGAACCGTGAAAGAGCTCTCACACTGGAAGCGGAGCTGCGGGGCTGGGCTGTGGACATGAATGAGCCCATTCACCACGGAAGAGCCACCCTGAGGCTGCCCAGACCACAGCTGGGCCACCAGGCCTGGGCTGGGCAACAGCGTGCCAGGCTCTGGAGGGCGCCGAGGGCAGTGCCCTGACTGAAGGGCCAGGACGGAGGTTTCACATGGGGATGGGCTTCATGTCGACAACCTTCCCGAAGTGACAGCCAAGCCCCTGGCCAGGAATTCCTGGGTTTATTCCTCTTCTGGGCTCCAGGCTCGTCCCAGGGGAGCTGGGAGGTGCAAGACCCTGCCTGCACCTACCCTCAGGCCAAAAGGGTGCGGGCAGGGGTGCCTGGGAGGCAGCTTGAGGTGGTGGTGGCAGCTGGGAGCCTGGCTGTGCATGGCAGGCAGGCCTGGGACACGGAGGCAGTGCTAACCAGAGTGGGGGGTGCTGCAGGGGCAAGGGACTGGCCAGCCTGAGGATGGGAACCATAGCACTGGACTGGGGGCCGAGTGCCAGGCTTCCCAGGACACGCTCCCGGTGCCATGCTCTGTGACTGGAGGCTTCTGGTCTGGAAGCAGGACCATGGGGATCTCAGGACAGCCCACTGCCACTGGAGTCTGGGTGCTGTTAGGGGGCAGCGCTGTCACAAACGGGATTAAGTGTCAAGGGGCTTGTGTCGGGCCGTCTGCCCTATGACGCCTGGCTGCTCTCCCACAGCCCTGCCGGCTCCCTGAGGAAGGGGCCTAAGACGCACTGGCTGACCCGGGTCCTGGACCTCGTCCCACCACCAAAATGCCATGGGACCCTGGGTGTGTCACTTCCTCCTCAGGCCACAGCTCCTGCCTCAGTAAAATAAGCTGCTCACGCACAATGGTCACTATGTTCTACTGCAGTGACCCAGGGGACCCCGCAGTGGCCTGGTATCCGTGCCGCTGGCACTCGTCCGAGCCTCGCAGCACCGGCATTCCTTGCCCTTCACCTCCTGGAGAGGCCTCTCCCGACAGCTTCCTGCCTCAGGTCCTCCCAAACCCCACGTGGATGGGGCAGGGGCCCCAAGCACTCAGGACTTTCCTGGGCCTCCCTTTGCCGCCAGATGGGGCTCAGTCCAGTGCACTTGCCTCCCTTGCCTGGCCCGAGATTTGCAGCCATAAGCCCTGCCTGGTGGATAGCGGTTGTGTCATAGGGCAGCCTCTCTGGCTCTGCCACTGCCCACCCTCCTGTCCTCAAGAAGCCTACGGTGCATGGGGGCAGTAGCAAGGGGAGGTGGAGGGCCAGGGCAAGAACCAGCAGACAGCGAGGCCACTCCATCCCAGCAGAGGCCTGGCACGGGGATCACCCTGCTCGCACTCATGGACAGCGCTCAGGCTTCCCTAGGCGGCCCGAGCTACTGACGCTCTGGAATCCCAATGTTATCCTGTCCCCTCACTGCAAGTGGCTCCCTTAGGGCAGAGCCCTGTGCTCAGCTCACCCAGCACCTGGATGGAATCTTAGCTGAGCCCGTGTGGACAGGAGGACAGATGTGGTCATGGTCCAGCTGCCCACCGTGTGTTTGCCATCGCTCGGGTCCCTCCTAACACTGAGCTGCTGGGAGTCACTGACAGCAGCTGCCACCAGGGCCAACTGTTTCCTCCCTCTGCTGAGCTTAGCACCCAGATTCTGCAAGACTCACTGCCGTTTCCACAACAACCAGGGAGGACGCCTCTACCCTCAGAGCCTCACACAGCAACACAGACCAATGGCAGTAGGAAGCTTCTGATCCTCACGCTGGGGCAGGGGACCCTCCACAGGGGCGTGTGGGGGCCTGGCTGGCCAAACGCTGTCCACCGCCCATCTACTTGGGGTGGTGGGAGGCTTCTGGAAATTGGGGTACCCAATTCTCCCTCAGTGCCCTGAAGGACAGTGCAGTGGGCAGGGAAAGCGGGGAGGCCCTTCTGGTGACCTGCTCCTAGCTGGAGTGCTACGGGACTCTCAGGGGAGGGGCGGCATCCTTGTTACTGAAGAAGCATTGAATGGAAAGCCCCAGGGCATGTCTCGCCCTTGTCACCTATGGCTGTTAACCTCCAAAGTTGCCCGATTGGCTCTGGGCCTCAGCTTCCTCTTGTGTGTCGGGGCTGCCATGAGACCCTCCAGTTCTGCTCATTTCAGAGAAGCGGCGGCAAGGGGCTCCCGCACTCACCAGGGAGAGGAAGCCACAGTGGGCCTCCTCGCAACCTTCTGATTTTACAGATGTAGAAAGTGGGGCTCAAAGGGGTTACCTGGTACACTGCCCCTGCCTGAGGAGAGCCCCCGACAGCCTAAGCCACCCCCCAGGAAACGGGGAGGTATCTTGGGACACAGCCAGTTGTCTGGGATCACTTCCAGTCCAATCTAGTTAACACTGCCTCCTTCGTCCTCCTGCAAAGCTAAATGCTGCCATGAGGGGCAGGAGAATTGGATTAATGAAGCTAATGACTCAGTGAGCCCCTTCCTGCCCCTGGAGCCGTCTGCAGGGACAGCACAGAGGGGCCGTGCTGGCAGGAGCAACAGGGGTACCCAGGAGGTGGGGGCTGCTGCCCCTCCATGCTACAGTCACCCCCCTCAGGGCAGCCACCGCTCCCACAGCTGCTGGCCAGGGCAGTGGCACCCGCTCCCCAACCCTGGCCCCTGCGCCCACCAACCCCTGCTGTCCCATGGTTCTGCAAGCGCTCGGGATACTGAGGCTGATGACTCGGCCTGGCCTGCATGGAGGGCTCCATTCTGGCTTGAACCATCTCAGCTCGCGGCGCCCACTCCCCTTCTCACCCTGAACCCAGCCACTCCGTGCGCGTGGCTCACATCCTGCCCCATCCTGTGTCTCCTGGCCCAGCTACAGGCTCCTCACATGTAGGCCCCGGGCACCCCTGCTCTCAGGGCCTCTTTGGCCTGAGGCCCCCACTCACGGCCGGCTCCCAGGGCTCTGCTGCCAGGCCCACCACAGGCTGCCTTGCTCCTCCCCGACCTCTCCACCGAGACTTGGGCCCTGGTAGCCATGAGACAGCAGTTATTTGGGGTGACTGTGAAATGAGTCACAACAGAAATGTGGTCGACAGGCAATAATGAGGCTGGGCCCAGTGCCCTCTGCCCGCCAGGCACTGGCCAGCCCTCGTGAAGACACTGCTCTTCCCCAGAGCACACGCTGGACTTGCACTGCGATGCAAGGCCAGCCTCTCTAGACACCTCGGGTGTCCCTTCAGCGCCTTTCCTCTGGACCCCAGGTGGTCACTCAGAGACACCTCCTAAGCTCCTTTTGCATGCAGAGCACTCTCCTGCCTAAAGGGACAGACAGGAATGAGGCGCAGTCCTGATGTCAGAGCACTGAGCCCACCAGAGGAGGGACACATGTGCTACCACCCTTCCAGTAGGCAGAGGACATAAACACGTGGGGTAGCCAGCACCACGCCATGCCACCAAGGGTAGCTGGAGCTGACTTCTGCCAAGGGAGAAGGCACCCAGACTGCAGGCACGGCCCATCAGGTGGGCTGCCAGGGTCAGCATGCTTGGGGTGCTGGTCCCGGGACACAGCACGCGTAGGGCCCAGAATTGCGCCAGGGGCTCTGCCTGAGTTCTGTCCTGTGACGGCACCTCTGGGACACTCTCCTTCCTGCTGCCACTGCGGTGGTGTCTCATCAGGACCCATCTCCCTGCTTCTGCTCTGACTGCCCCCTGTGCAAGCCCTCCAGTGGCTTCCATGGCAGGATCGTCCCCCCTACCCCCACCTCCTGCCCCTCTCTGCCCCACAAGGCCCTTGCCGTACCGTCTTTCTGCGTGGACTGCTCTTCCCCTGGGCTCACACAGCCGCTCAGCTTGCAGACTCCCCATCTGAAGGACCCCCCAGTGTCAGTCTCAAGCCTGTCTTTCGATTCGCTACACAGCTCTTAGCACCACCTGACGCAGGTCTTGTTATCGCTTGTCATCTGCCTGGGAGCACAGCTTTGTCTGTCTGGGGACTGCTCACCCCAGCTCTGCCCAACCTGGGGTGGACGGCGGGCAGGGCAGGGCTGCGGTGCGTGCTGCAGGCATTCGGCGCGGCAGCCGTGAACAGGGGCTGGGGTTGCCTAACTGCCCCCTTCTTCCCCTGTGTGTCCCCCTGCACAGGGCAGCCACCCCTGGGTCTGCCCACAGAGGGTCTGAGGGGGCTGGGCGGGCAGGGCCCTTTGTGAAGAGCCTGAGGTGAGGCTGGGGCAGGTGATGGGCACCAACTGGAGGCTCTGGGGGGTGGGGCTAGGTCTCCCCACCCCACCAGCAGGCCTTGGCCTGGCCTTCCAGTGACAGCTGGCCTGTCCCTGTTCACTGCTGCCTCGTGGTTCAGCGGTCAGTCTGGCAGAATAGACTGGAAAGGTGTTGATAGATAAGCAAGTGCTCTCTGGCTCTAAACGACCAGGAACTCTCTGAGCCTGCACTTTGGCGGAGGAAGCCTTGGGTTTTATCTTCGTGATTTAGCACCCTGAGGTCACTGCCCTGGGGTTCTGTGTCCCAAGGCCCCTGGCCCCGACGCCACTGCTGTGCTCCCCCGTGGGCTTGCGTGCTTCTTGGAGGGAACGCTGTGCGTGGGTCCCGCCCTGGCTCTGCCCCCGACACCCCAGCTGTGACACCTACAGACAGAGCCCTGAATGCACAGGACTTGCCTGGCCAAAGCGGAGATTATGGAGTTGCGCAGAACGATCAGCAACTTGGGGTGACGGCACCTCGAGCCCCCAGACACTCCCAGGCCTCGGGTTTTCATGGGGCCCCTGACCTCTCCCTTCCTCACCTGGTGCTCTCACTGTCGGCTCTCCTCCCAGGAACTGCTCACCCCAGGCAGGGAGGAGCCCCTTTTACGCAGTACTCAGCCCTGCAGCACTCAGGCCAGCGACAGAAGGGGCTTCTCTGGGGTGGAGGCTGGGGTAGGGGTGTGTTCCGCCGCGTGCAAGTCAGAGCCTCTGAGGGCCTGTGCCCACTTCCCCTACGACTGTGCCTGGTGACAACTGCAGCGCTCATAGTAACAGCACAGGCCAGGGTGCCACTTCAAACAGCAAGGGCCATTTAAACAAGATAACAGGCTGCTGCTAAAGCTCAGGCCCTAATAGCTTGAAACGCCCTTGCTCTGAGCCTGCCAGTAACAGCAGAGTGCTCCACTTCCCGCCTCCCGCAGCAGTTCAGCCTTGGGTCGCCTCAGCCTGCAAGGGGCTGGGGTGAGCCTCAGTAACAGCAAGGGTGGCTGCCTCTCGGCCCGCCCAGCCCCTGGGCAGTGGCCAGCCAAGGGTCCTCCTCGGGGGGCAGTGGAGGGACCCCCCAGGTCGGAAGGCCCCGGCTTTGCCACTGGGGCAACTTTTCTTAGAAGCAGTTTCCTCATCTGCATGGTAGGGGACCCTCTGCCAGCCTGGGAGGCTTAAAGGTCACGCATGCAGTGCCTTGGCATGCCCTGGCCAGGCTCTGTGCCGCCTGCTCACATCTCTGGCCCTCCCGTTGCCATCTCTTCTGTCGTCAGCCAGCACACACATGCCACTCCACAGCTCTGGGCCCATGATGTACCCTGAGAATCACTCTAACTCCTCAGGAGCCGGGCGAGGGATGGGGGCCCAGGGGTGTACTGTTGGGCTGACCTGGACCTGGGCAGTCCAGATGGACTCTCAAAGGCCCCTGGGGCCCTCCATGGCTCCCAAGTGCCGCTGTGACTGTGTGTGTTATGGGGGTCCAGAGGCTTCATCCAGCCCCGAGTGCAGCAGCTGGCTCGGGCCATGAGGGGCCCTTTGGAGGAGCTGCCGGAAGTGCATGGAGGGGTCACAGTGCCAATGACAAGGGCTTCCTGCCTTTCCTCAGCAGCTGCTCTAGGAGAGAAAACAGCTTCTGCATCCCTGGTCAATGATCTGGTCATGAGATGTACAAACAGGAGCTAAGAGGTCACTCGGGGCAGCTAGTGCACAGCTTGGCCACTTCCAAGCCCTCACCAGCAGCAGGGACCGCCCCACTTGGGATGGCCCCAGACTGAGGACTCCTGGGCTGTCTCGTCCCCTCTCTCGGCCTCAGTGGCAACAGGCACCTGAGCCAACTGGAGACTTTATGGGATGAAACCTTCTAGAGAGTGATCGAGGCTTGGCCTCGACCATCCCCAGGGTGGCTGGGTTTACACTGCAGGCTGCAACCCGTTGGTGCATTTTGTAAAAACGATTGAGTGGGTGGTGAATAGCAATTAAAACACAGACGAGAAGGCAGAGGGGCCTCTCACAGTGCTGTCCCTGTCATGGGCGTGCCCTACACTCGGCACGGGTCTAGCAGCCGATGACGCTCATCCTGACCAGCACGGCCCCCGCCCTCTCAGCCCCATTGCAGAGAGTTCCTGAGCCCACGCTCTTTGCTACAAGGATGATCTTGGCCTTCAGGTCATACAGCTCAGGTGTCACTGCCTCCTGGCTGGGCCCAAGAACACCTCACCCACCTCCATACCCATCCTCACCCGCGTCGCCCCCGAGGCTGTGCACACATCTCCTCCCAGGACAGGTGTTGGGGGAGAACATGGGACAGTTCAGGGTGACATTCAGGCCAGGCCCCAGGAGGGCAGGATAGTCTAGGCAAAAGGACTATGATGAGCCAAGGACAGAGCTGGCACTGAGTGATCTGGGGTGGCCAGGGCACAGGGCTGGACGTCAGGGGCTGCCTCGGCAGCTGTGCCTATGGACAGAGCACTGGGTGGGACCATGGACATGGTGCAGGGACATGGGAGTAGGGCTCAATCAGCCCTTAGCCCCTGTGGGCTCCTCACTGTTGGGTAGAGGCCTCCTGCCCTCAGGGGGGCTGAGATGTCCCTAGAGGATATCATCCTGTGCCAGGCCTGGCAGTTCCCCAGCATCCTTGCTCTGAGATGCCCAGGCCAGGACCCTGGTTACAGAGCTGGGCTACAAAAAACCTGTCTGCCAGGTCTGGGCGTCAGAGGAGAGCATGACAGGCCCAGGCTTGGATGCCTGCCAGGCGAGTGCCGCCCCATTCCCAATTCAGTGGGGGTCTCTGTCCCTCTGTGATGCGTGTCCTGAGGAGCACCTGAGGCCCGGTTTGGGGCAGCCCAGGCTGGAACTGGCGGAGGAGGCCTGCCCCGGTGCCTGGGCCTGCTCTGTGGTGGACTGGCCTTGGCAGGCCTCACACTGCACATGGGTTCAGCCCACTCGCTCGTCCCTTGGGGCTGTGGCAGTGTCTTGTGAGAGGAACATTAAATGGCTGGCAGGCCCTTAAGGATCCCCCGTCTTCCCAGCCACAGGTGAGGCTGCTGGGGCTGGGAGAGGTTTGCTGACATGCTGAGCCCCTGAAAGTCTAAACTCCAAGGCTGCACTCTCCTCTGTGACAGCAAGACACCTGGAGCTTGGAGCCCCAGGGGGGCCCAGCACAGCCACAGGTTAACAGCAGATACTGTCACGACCCTGTCCTTCTGTCCTGAGGCTCAAACTTGCTCATGACCACAGAGGGCAGATGAAAACGCCCACGCCAGGCTGTTTCTTCTACAAGCACTTTTTCCACTTCGAGCCACGCCAGTCCGCCTTTACAGCCGAGGAAGCAAAGGCCAGACGAGCTTGTCCAAGCCAAGGCCGAGCAGGGGTCACGCGCGCGGCCGACACAGGACTGTGCCCTCTCACCTCCCGGGCTCCTCCCTCGACAGATGAGGCTAAAGAGAAGCAGGACATGGGCCTGGGAGCCAGGCAGGCACTGAACTCAGGGTCACGTGGCGCAGATGGCTCCCTTATAACTTCTCTCCTGGTGGGCTGTGGGTGGGAAGCTGCCTGGGATCCTGTCACCTTGGTTGCCTGTTTCCACAGTGGTCTCTTCCCAGCTGGCTTCTTGGAGCCCTGGGACACAAGAGCCAGAGCCTGTGGCTTCCGGGGAACTATGAGCAGGTCACAGGTTTTCCAGCTCCCACCTGTCGCTGCTTGAGGCTGGGTGGCCCTGCTGGTGGGGATTTGCCCGAGGTCACTCATCCGGCTGGGCTAAGCTGGATCTCCTCAGTTAACACGCTGCTGGGCATCTCCTGAGGTCACTGCAGGCCAAGAAAAGGTGTGCAGGGCGGTGGCCCTGGTTGGGCCTCAGCTGGGAGCTTCAAGACATGAGGCCCAGGGCCCCGAGCTGCCTGTGGTTTCATTACTAATGAAATTAGAGAAAGCGCATGAGCCAAGGGGAGGTCACCACAGTGGGACGCAGAAAGATTAGGGCGAGCTGCAGCCCAGGCTCCTTGGCCAGTCTGAACTTGTCCTCTGCGCAGTCGGGAGTTGGGCACCTTTCACCCCATCCTGGCCAACACCGGCTGCTCCCCCAGCTGACTGTCCTTCCAATCCCTCTACAAACTCTAGACCGTGGGAGCCAGGGGCCCCAGGAGCCCTACAGATGGGTGAACGGGGCGTGCGTGCGTCGGCACAGAGGCGTCGCTGCACCACAAGTGACCCTGGTGGGGCCCCGCCCTCGCTATGCTCATGTTGTTCAGGGCAAGTTGTGGGGACTCCCCTGGGTGGCAGAGCCCTCCCATCTACGCCAGTCACCAAGAGCCCCCAAGCTGGGGAGGCCCTCAGTACTCTCAGCCTCCACCCAGGAGTCTGTTCTAGATAAGTGGAAAATTGTTTTTCAGTTCTTAGATTACACAAATCCCTTAAAACAATAATAATCTGTGTCTTAAAACCCAGAGCTGTTCTCATGTGTGCGTAACAAGCAGAGCTAATGCGCTCAGGAAATTAATTACCCAGTGGCCTGGGCAGGCTGAGCAGATGGGGGCGGGAAGCAGCTCCGCCCTGAAGCTCTTGGTACGACTCCGAGGGGCACTGTCGCGAGCATCCAGTGTGATCCCCACGGCACAGCAGGAGGTACATGGGCTGAGGAGCGACAGAGACCCAGGCCATGCTGGGGAGTGGACATGGCACCGGGGGCTTCACCCTGCCTGGTGTGACCTTGCCCCGGCTGGTCCTCCCTGGCCTCTGCTGCAGCGTACTCGGTGCTCCATGCAGGGAAGGGAAGCGCGTGGTACTCTGCTCTCCACGGTCCCCCAAACGGTCCCCTTGGTCCTGCCTCTGCTGGCTGCCCCGCTGCCAGCCCTGACTGGAATCCGCAAGGTCCACATGGGCCACTGCTCTCCCCTTCACCCCGATCCACCCACGCCTGCTCCTGCTGCTGCACAGGGCGGCCTCAAGGCCAGCAAGGGGCCAGTGTTCGTGGCAGCAGGGGAGCCAGCTGAGGCCCTCCTTGGCCACTCAGAGGCTCCGGGGGCTGCTCAATGCCATGCCCAGCTGTCCACGCCTCAGGGGAGGAAGGGACAGAGCCATCTGAGTCCCTAGGCTATGAGCTCATTGGGCCCAGCGCCTGCACATACTAGGTGTGCAAGGACTGCTTCCCGAATGTCACAGGGCTTGTTCTCTCTCAAGGGAAGGACACAGCATGGCCCCCAGCCTAAGCAGGAGTCTGGTGTTAGCCAATGAGAGAGAGCAGAACTCCCACCTCAGCCTGCTTCTCTGGCAATGGGGTCTCTTAAATCTGCCCAGGGAGAGCGGGAGGGAAGGCCGGGCTGAGCGTGCCGCCACGCCAGCAAGCTCCCTTTCTCCAATGGGATAATCACATGTGGCCACAGGGCCAGAGCTGGGAACCACAGACGAGGACTGAGAGACAAGGACACTGGCTCTTCAAAGAGACATCTACGGTGACTCCTCTGACACACCAGTCACTGACCCTGACCTGCGCGGGCTCTTCCAGCCCAGGCTTGGGAGTCACCGGCTGTGCGCTGGCAGATGTTTAACAACTGGCTTGGCAGAGGGGGCTTGGGGAGTAGAACTGACTTGTGACATCTGCCAATTTCTGGGGTGAAATTACTCCCACCTGGCTGATTTGAAACCACAAATATGATGTCGAACAGCTCACAAATGTCCTAAAAATTGAAAAATTGGCTTTCATGAGCCAGTATGGGCCAGCTCCAGCGCCTAACCCTGGGCCTCAGCACCTTCCTCTGCAGGGGAGGCCAGGGCTGCCCAGCCCAGAGCCCAGAGAACTCATTTGCTCTCCCTGCTCCCAGCTCGTCGGCACTAAGGCAAGGGACTGACCCCAACCTGCCTATAAGGGACGACCCCCGCCAGAGCCCAAGCTAGCTGACCTGTCGTGGTGGGGTCACTAGGAGAGATCTGAGGAACACCATGGACATCCCAGCAGATTCTGCCAAGGCATCTGGCAATGTCGTCATGGTGGAAAAGACAGGAGCAATGGGGCTGGTGTCCTGGCTGCGGCCCAGGTGTGCTCAGGGGGGTGGCCTCTAGTGACACAGGAGGTGACCACCATGGAGGGATGGCTAGTGCACTGAATGACAGAGCCAGGTTCTACAAAGATGAGGTGGGTGCTAAACGCAGAGCCCACACGGCAGGAGCTGGTGTGAGGACAGCCCAAGCCCAGTGCCCTGCCTCCTCCTGCCCGTAGCTCACAACGACCAACGACCTACCCAGGGCCAGGAGCCACAGCATAAAGGAGGCTAAGAAATGGCCCTGCTCTCAGAAGCTCCCAGCATGACAGAGAAGGAGGGACACAAGAAGCTGCTGTTGATAGAGGCCTCCGTGGCTGTGTCCCCTGGGGAGCAGAGGGACGGAGGCCCCAACCCAAGGACCTGAAGTGCCAGCAAAGGCTTCAAATAGGTGCCGGGATGCTGCCCCTTCCACCCCTCCCTGTCTCTCCCTCTGCCAATCCTGGGCTGGAGCCAGCACCCCACAGGGACTCATGGGAAGCCCTGGGTGAGCAGACACCCATCATTCGCTGAGAGGGGACCACAGGCTGAGTGGCCCAAGGCCCCCCGAGGTGAGCAGCAGATGGCCACAGCCCCAGTTAAGACGGGGGTGAGTGCCAGGCAATGGAGCCAGGGACCCAGGGACCGTGGACAGGGAGCCTGCACTGAAGGCAGGGAGGGGCTGTTCCCAAGGGCTGGTGGCACCTCCAGGCCAATGGCGGTCCAGCTATGGGTGCATGTCAGGAAAAACAAGCTTTGTGGGGGTGCCAGCTGGGGAGATCGGGTTGTGCAGTTGGCCGAGTTCTGCTCCCAGCTCTGTGCCTGCCCTGGGAAGTGTCACGAGGGCCCTGCCATGGGCCTGGCCCTCTCTGCTTCCTGCTCCTGTGGGCCTCTCAGAGCTGTGCTGCCTTGGGGGCCACACAGTTCTGGGGAACCCAGGCCCCTCTGCTGGCCCGGCCCTGCCTCTGGCTCTGGTCAGGAGGTCTCTGCTGCTCCAGGGTCATGACGACTTGCAGGTGTCACAGACGAACTGCATGTGTCCTTGGCATATGGTGGGATGAGGAAGAAGTGCTTGAGAGACTAGCATGTGGTGAGGGAAGGGCAGCGGGCTCCCAGCAGGTCGGTAGCGGGCCTCTCTGGCTCGATTCTCGGCGTTGGACACTATCCCGGACCTCTGCCCTCATCCAGGCCGGGAGCAGGAGGCAGTGGGGATGCGTTCTGCTGGGGATCCCGCAGTCCTACCACCGCCTGGGCTAGGGAGGTGGGGGAGGGGGCAGTGCCACTCACCCGAAGGGAGGCTGGCCACATAGCAGCCCCCAGGGTGGAACCCAGTCTAGCCCCCCAGCCCTCCCTAGAGCAGTCCTGCACCCACGGGATGTGGGGCTGGTAGGGTGGGGAGGGGACCGCTAG
Organism: Indri indri; assembly: GCA_004363605.1. Taxonomy (NCBI): domain Eukaryota; kingdom Metazoa; phylum Chordata; class Mammalia; order Primates; family Indriidae; genus Indri; species Indri indri. The sequence goes on along the minus strand of RJWJ010003000.1, from coordinate 64,806 downwards.
AATCCCCGGGGGCCAGGGCCAGAGACTCAGCCCTGTGATATGTGAGGGAACCTCTCTGAGCCTGTTTCATTTGCAAAGCTGGCTGGCTGAGGGCACTAAAGGATACGCAAGGCGCCTTCCAAACGTGAGCCCCGGTGTGCCGGGGAGGGTGTCATCCACAGCTGGCTGTTTCCCATCTGTTATTCCTTTTGGACAAACACAACCGGCTGTTACCAACAGGCGAAAGCCTAACTTAACTGCAGACACCCTGTGGCACCCTTAATGTGCCATTTTATGACACGACTGTTTAAACTTCATTTTTTTTTTTTTTTTTAAGAAACAGCATCTCACTTTGTCACCCAGGCTGGAGTGCAGTGGCATTGTCATAGCTCACTACAACCTCAAATTCTTGGGCTCAAGTGATCCTCCTGCCTCAGCCTCCTGAGTAGCTGGGACTACAGGCTCATGCCACCAACCCAGCTAATTTTTAAATTTTTTGTAGAGACAGGTTCTCACTATGTTGCCCAGCCTTGTCTCCAACTCGTGGGCTCAAGCGATCCTCCCACCTTGGCCTCCCAAAGTGCTGGGAGCTACCATGTCCAGCCTAAACTCCATTTTTAAAGCACTGAAACAAGCTCCCTTTTTGGGCTAAATGACAAAGCACAGTGCTAGGGTGGCAGGTACACGCCGTGTTTGCAGGAGAGCCTCAGGCAGTCTGCTCCTCAGCGCACACTGCACATACCTCTGTTAGAGCCTGGCACCCATGGGGTCTTCCCCAGAAGGTCTGAGTGTCCCAGCAGCTCTGCACCCAGAAGCCAGGGCCCTGGAACTCCAGCTCTTCCCAAGCCTCCCCACCTCCCACCCACTGCAGAGTCCACTGAGCACCTACTGTGCGCCAGGCTCTCTGCCCATAGCACAGGCCACGCAGGTGGGTATGGGCCTGCCCTCATGGTGTGCTGGGCTGCTGACCTGCCTAGGGGTGGGGAGGGGCTCCTCGGGGAGCCAAAGGCCCCTGGATAAGGGGCCACTGGTCAAGGCTGGGCAGAGGCCACCTGCCTAGAGTCTGGCTGCTGAAACACCAGCACCTGCAGAACTTGCCCCCTACCTAAAGGCGTATCCTTGTGTCCCATCTGTCCCCCTGGAGACCCTCGCTGACACACGTTGACTAGCTGTCCCTTGGATAAATGGCAGGGACTCCAGGTATCCCACGGTGAGCCTTGTGGCAGCCCAGCCTGCCTGTGGGGCCCAAGTGGCCACTGAGGTCCCTAGGTGAAAGCAGAATGGGGACACCCCTCGCACCAGCCGCCTGCCAGCTCTGGAAAGAGGGGGCAGGTGTCACTGGCAGCACAAGGGTTTGTAGAAATGAAGCCGTGGTTGTGCTGCTGTGACTGTCTCCCTGTCCCTGGCTCCTTGTGCCACCAGGAGAGTCGGGCTCACCCTCACGCCTGGCTCCCTGCCTGGGCCTGTGTCTGCACAGCAGGTACATAGCAGGCCTGCCATGGCCCGCCACAGGGCTGGCAATGCTGACGGCTCCGTCGGGAGCTGGGCAGGGAGCTCCCTGTGGGCTCCCACGTGGGAATACGCAACACTTTACCAACAGCCCTTCCAGTCGGGGCCTCCTGAAGAGTCCCTTGCTGTCCGGCAGCGGATTCACGGGTAGGGGGTGGGCAGGTGCCTGCCTCCCCACACTGCCCCAAGGCTCCCTGCAGGGGTGCTCGGGGTCCCCCGATGCCCGAGGTGCCTCCAATGGGGGGAACGAGGACCTTGTCCCACCGGTCACAGCCACCTGAGTTTATCCCGCTGTGTGGGCCAGTGGGTGCTGGCTTCTCCACTCCTTTTCCACAGTCCTCCTGAGGTCACAGAGTGGCCATCTCTGTCAACTGACACTTGTGTGAATGCAAAGAAGAAGGACATAGCCCCTGCCACGTGAGGGCACATAGCCACTCTGGCTGTCCTCATGCAGGGGACTCGGTGGGGATGGGTAGCTGGCCAGTACCGTCTCTATGCCTGAGCCTCGGCGTCTCCACCTTGACAGAGATAACAGACAGTGCCGCCGCCCCATAGGATCAGTCGGGGGGGTGCCCAAGAAAAGTCCCCACACGTGACTGGGCCGTGTTCAGGCTTCCCGGGCTGTCTGGGGGAGCCCCACGGGGGTGGTGGGCTTTAGAGCACTGGGGTGCCTGCCAGGACTGCAGGATGGGGCCCTGGTCAGGCTGAGGATCCATCAGATCCTTCTGGACTAGGGTGGGAAATGCAGCCGAAGATGGGCGTGGCTCCTCAGGTTGGCTGGCTGCCCCGGCCCTGCCCTGGAAGCCCTAGGATCCGCCTCCCCTCCACTCACGGTGCTGCCCTGTGCTCACTGCAGCCCTCACGCCCGGGAGCCCAGACATGCTGACGTTGTCCTTGGCAACGTGCTGACGCAGAAGCCAGCAGGTGGGCCGGGGGGCTATGGCACCTTTGCCAGGAGTGGGGGCAGGGAGGCACTGCCAGCCTCCATCAGGGAAGACAAGGCCTTGGGAGCACAGAAAGGGAGGAGGGCTCTGGAGGAGCCACATCCAGAGCCTTAGTGCTGGCCCCAAGGTTCATTCGGCTTTTGCAAAAACCAGCATGGCTTGTTCTTGGCTGATTTGCCTTTGACAGGGCCCACGGAGCACAGTTCAGGGCATTCCAGAAGCAGAAGGCAGAGGGTGGCAGCTCTGTGCTGGCCCTGGCCCGGCTGGAGGGAGGGCCAGGCACGGAAGAGGTGGGCTGTCCTCACTGCTGGCACCACGCCGGGGGCCAGCCCAGCCGGCGGGAGGGATCAGAATCACGGGAGGGCATTGTCTTTCCTCGTAGCCTGCTTGTTTTCCATCCTCAGATAATACTGGTAGAGCATGAAAGGTCAGAACCATTTGGAATCCAGTGAATTTCCAGCCTCACTTGGGTTTCTCATCAAGAATTTCCTTTTCTGGTGAACAATCACTTCCCCAAGCCTGCAGAGACCAGGGTGATGGTGGTGGGGGTGCCCGCCTGGCTGCCAACCCTTCCCTTTGGAAAATGCCCTGAATGCCCACAGCCTCACAGAGATCCCCGCAGCCAGGCCAGCGGCTGCTGTCCCTGCCCAGGGCTGCCCACTGTGGCTCCCCACAGGGACAAACCAGGAGAGGGGAGCCCCGAGATGCAAAGCCCACAGGCACCCAGCCCATCAGGGCCCGTGCAGGCACAGGGCTACAGACAGGGAAGGCCTCCTTGGGAGGTGTCATTTGGGATGAGACCTGAAGGGACAGGGGACAGGATGGTCACAAGCTGAAGGCAGGACAGAGCAGCACTATGGGAGTGAAGCAAGCTGACCACGGCGGAAGCAGAGAGAGGACAGAGGCAGCAAGGTGGTGGGCACTGGCCAGATGGAGCCTGGAAGGCCACTCGGAGGACACCTGGGCCATCTCCTCGTTGACAGGTTCAGAGAGCAGAGGTGATAGCCAAAGCCCTACATGAAACATGCGGCCAACCCAGGGCCCTGGCGTCCTGCCTCCTGCGTCCTGCCACACCTGTGGGCACGGCCTGCCAAAGGGCCGGGGAGCCGGGAAGGGCACCGAGGGAATTCGCCACACCTGGAGTTGACAGATGAGGCGACCACCAGATCCGAACCGGGAAGGCTTCAGGGCACAGCAGCAGAAATGGGCAGAAGCCCAGAGCACCGACTGCCTGAGCTCCTGTGACTGAGAGCTGCAGAGTGGCCAGCAAACCCGCATGGCCTGTCCCTGGAGTCCGGGGACCGACTGCCTGAGCTCCTGTGACTGGCAGCTGCAGAGTGGCCAGCAGACCTGCACGGCCTGGCCCTGGAGCCCAGCTGGGTGCCTCACTTTGTCTCGAAGCCTAGTCAGCCCCAAGCCCTCTGCTCACAGCGATGCCTCCCCAAGGGAGCCTGACCTCACTTGTCTGCTGGGACAAATCCTCCACCCAGAACCACACGTGGTGCTGAAGTGGGGCAGACAGAGGGTAAGAGGGGCCAGCACCCTGGAAACTACGCACAGACACAGCGCTGGGAGCAGGTGGACCGCAGCTGGCTGCAGGCGTGCCCCTCCTCCAGGGGACGCAGCATCTGCATGCAGCCATGCCCGTCCCTCCTGCCAGCCATACCATCAACACCTGGGCACAGTTCCAGGGAGGCCCCCATGCATGGAGGGGAGGGGGCGAGCCCTGCCTCCAAAGCCGCCTGAGGAAGGCCACAGATCCTCTCTGCCCAGAACATGCAGGCTCCTAGCCCTGGGGCCACAGCCTGGAGCCGTCCAGGCCCAAAGTTAGAACCCTTGGGAATGAAGCCTGCCTTAGGACCGGGTGCAGGAAGGAATGACCCCAGAGGCCAGTGCTCCACGGCGCGGCTGGGCCCTCGTCTCCCAGCATGGTAGAGGCTCCATGTTCGCAGGGTCACCCGTGAGCAGCCTTGCCCTCCCCTGAGCCCCAGGGTACCCACAGCCCCACTCTCTGCTCCTCAGGGGACTCTGTTTGTCCCCACTTTCTCCACCCCCAGGGTCAAAGGCCTCTCTCTTTAGGACAGATCCAAGGTCTTTGTTCAGGGCTCCTGCCTGGCACAGGACAGCCTCTCCCTCGCCCACCACAGCCTCCACCGCCACCGCTCCTGGCCCTTGCCGCCCTGTGTGTGCTGGGCCTGCGCATGCCGCTGACGCTCTCTAGCAACTTCCCTGCCAAAGCCCCACCAGCTCGGCACTGGGCCAGGTATCCCTCAGGCTGTGCCCACCCCACCTCATGCCTGAGTCCTTGTCCCCACACAGTGGTCCTCAGCCTGGGCCAAGGGCTCAGAGGAATCCCGACACCTACCCTAGGCCACCCTCTTACTGAGTTCCCAGCACTGGGACCCCAAGCCCAGGTCCTGCACTCCTGGGATTATGCATTCCAAACAGTTCTTAACACCATCACCACCAGACTCTTGGGATCAAGATGGGGCCGCAGGGTGGCTGCCGTTCCCAAGACCTACACGTTGGCAGGAGACCAGTGCTGGCAGGAGCTTCATGGATTTGCCAAGCTGCCACACAGACCGACCATGGAGGCCTGGCCCGGCCTCGTCCTCTCTCGCTCTGTGGCCTCCACACCCTGCATGCTTCAGGCATGGGATGTTGTCTGTTCACTACACTGAGATGGAGGTGACTTGGGCACATGCCCTGGGCACCAGGTACCCACAAGCTCCATGAGAGCAGTGCTATCTGCAACCAGGGGAAGGCAGCCATAGCTGATGCTCGTCCCTGCCTGGTGAGCTGGGTCTCCTCTGTGGACCCCAGGGGTGTTGTGGTCACTTGGAGGGTGTCGGAGCTCCAAGGGTCTATTAGGGCACGGTCACCTAGGTCGGAGGAGGGCCCCAGGCCAAGGAAGCCATGAAGTCTCATAGGAACCTGTGAGGGCCCAGCAAGGCCCTGCCCACCAGGAGCCCCTCTATCCTAGCAATAGGCATGACCCTACACCTACAAACTACACACTCTGCTCTCTGAGCACAGCTTGAGGATGGGCCCACCCACCTTGCCGGAGCCACCTTGGGACATCTCCGCCCAGAACCACACATGGTGATGGGTTCAGAGAGGCCAGAGCCCTCCATGAAATGTGGGACCAACCCTCCCACGTCCTGGCACACCTGAGGGCACAGCCTGCCAAAGGATGGGCTGGGGAGCCAGGCCCGGCGCCGAGGGAATTCACCACACCTGCCCTGGAGTTGACAGATGAAGCAGCCCCTAGATCAGGGCCGGGAAGGCCTCAGAGCACAGCAGAAGCCCAGAGCGCCGACTGCCCAAACTCATGTGACTGGCTGCTGCAGGATGGCTGGCAGACCCAAGTGGACAGTCCCCGGGCCTGGCATGGGCACCTCACTTTGCCTTGAAGCCTGGTCAGCCCCAAGCCCTCTGCCCGCAGCGATGCCTCCTCCAGGGAGCCTGAGCTCACTCGTCATCACGTGGCAGGGCCAGCCTCTCCTCACCCCTACAAGTGCACCTGCTTCCAGGGGCCCATGACAGCAGGAACAGGCAAAGGAAAACCCGGGCCCCACTCACCGTCTGGTTATCCTCGTAGAGCTTCAGGTCGTAGCCACTGAGCTCCACACAGAAAATGATGGCTGTGACGCCCTCGAAGCAGTGGATCCACTTTTTGCGCTCCGATCTCTGCCCGCCCACGTCCACCATCTTGAAGGTGAGCTCCTTGAAGGTGAACTTGTTCTCCACGATGCCCGTGGTCATGTCCCGGGAGCGCAGGATGTCCTCGACGGTGGGGATGTAGTCGGGCGCGGCGATGCGCTCCAGGTCGTTCAGGTAGTAGGCCGCATTGTCCTCCAGGTGGTACTCGCTGGAGCGGCCGAAGCAGGCCTGGGCCCCGGCGTCGGCCCACAGCCGCCGCATGACGCCCAGCAGCTCGGGTGTGATCTCACCCTTGCTCTCGGCAGGGCCCGTCAGCGCGAAGAGCTGCACGGCGTCGTACGCGCGGTCGGGGTTGTGGAAGTCGATCCTGAGGGCGGCCAGGGCCCGGATGATGCGTGTCAGCGAGTCGATGGCGTTGTAGATGATGAGGGGCTTGTACTCCTTGCAGGCCTCCAGGTTGAAGCCGCCGCTGTGGATGATCTTCATCTGCTTGACGATGGTGCTCTTGCCCGAGTTGCTGGTGCCCAGCAGGAGCAGCTTGATCTCGCGGCGCTGCCGCTGGCTCTCCGAGCGCAGGTGGCGGTCGATTCTCCGGGACCGCCGCGCCGCCTCTTTCTCCTCTGAGCTTTGCCGACATCCCATGGTCCGGCAGCGGCGGGCCCAGATGCGGAGCACGGGATGGGGGCCTCTCCCTCTTGCCTGCTCAGCCTGGCCTCCGGGTGGGACGGCCGCAGTGGGGGACACTGAAGCGCGGCTGGTGCACCTGACAGATGAGAGCCCAGCTGCCCTGGAAGCGCTCAGTGCTGGCAGCGGGGCAAGGCAGAGCCACACTGCAGCCCCTGCCCCAGCGCCTCTGCTCCGGCCCGCATGGTGCTCTGTGCAGCGGGCGGTGGCCGCCCCTCCCTTCTAGTGACACTCCACCTCCCTTGTCGGCAGCGTGGCCTGATTCGCCGTAGTCATTCCCTGTCCTCAGCCGACGGTGGGAAGCTGTCCGCTTTTTGCTTGTGTCTGCCTAGGCTGTTGCCGTCTGGTCGCTGGTTGCTGTGGCGATGCTGCTAAGCGCGGCTGGAGGGCCAGTCCCTGGTGCTGCATGTGCTCCCTGCAGCCCCCTTGCCTCCGGCTGCTCCGGCTCCTGCAGCACATCCAGCCCTTTACCTGCCAAACAGAGAACAGTGTGAGCCTCCTGCCAGCAGCCCCACCTCAGGTAGGGAAAGCAGAGCAGCCACAGCCGGCCTCGGAAAACAGCCGGACTGATCCATCAGATCCCCTCTCCACAGAGCGCTACAGGGGCAGTGTCCAAACTGCAGCGTGACAAGCACGCCTGCTGCCGCCTGGCCGGACCGCCTGCAGCCAGGTGCATGGCAGAGGAGAGCAGTGAGGCCTCCACCCGCCTGGCCCCAGCCTGCCCACCAGTCCAGCTGGCCTCACCCTCCCTGAGCCTTGGTCTCCGTGTCTGGCTAGGATTCAGTGAGTGACCCCACTGTGGCGACCCCTGGGACCCTCTTCTTGGAGAGTGCTGATGGAGCTCACCCTGTTTTACAGAAGGGTCCTGGCCTCAGCACTGCCCAAAAGAGGCCCAGAATAACGAGGTGCCTCCCCAATTCGCCACGACAGCAAGAACCGGGGCCCCGAGGCTCTCACAGGGCAGGATGTGTACCAGCAGGGAGGCCTGGCCCTGCCTTCCCTCAAGGCGCCGGGAGCAAGCAGACGGGCAAGGCCAGAGCACGGTGGAGGCCGTGGGAGTGCCAGGGGGTGCAGCTGGGGAGCAGGGGCCCACAGGGCCTGGCTGGCACAGAGCACTGTGGTGACGTCCACCTGGGAAGGCAGGAGATGGACAGGGTGGAGCGGCTGCTAAGGGCAGCAGTCATCACTGAGTCTAGGGCGAGGCAGAGTGGTCCAGAAGCCTCTCCAGCTCCAGGCAGAATCTTCCACCGCCCGACCCACCTGGTCATCGGGAGGAACAGCTGTGCGCACCCCAGAACAGGGCCCAGCACCCACGCTCCCTGGCCACCTCTGACCACACCCAGGATGATCCCGTGACCTTCTGTGTGGCTGGGCAGACCCCCGCACCAGGGCAACCCCAAAGCTCAGGCTTCTGCCCCTGACTGAGCCCAGGTGGCAGCTGCCCCGACCCTACTCACATGCACATCCCCTTCATGCCTTCCTCCAACCTCTGTCGCTGTCTGGCAGCTCCCAGCTTCCCCATCCTCCCACAGCCAGTGTTCACCCCTGACGCCCCCATCACCTCCACGGCAGGCCCTGGCGGGGGAAGGCCCAAGGCAGACAGACCCTGAAGAGCCCAGGCCTCCCCCGTGTCCACTCCTGGCCGTGACCAGCATCTGAAACTCAACCTGACAAACCAGCCTCCGTTCCAGTGTCCTCATCCTCCCCGCTGTCATCCATGCCCCTCGCTGCCCCTCACCCCGCACAGACTGGACCACAGAGCCCAGCGATCCCGTCCTCCACCAGCTACGGTGGCCCCCTGCATCCACCCCGCTCCCCACAGCCGCCAGCCTCTGAGCACAGGACTCCGTGCTCTCATGCCGCCTCCCTCCCTTGGGCGAACCCCGACGTCCCCCGCAGCTCTCAGGGTGGTCAGTCTCACCCCTCCACATCACCGTCTGTCTCAGAGCCGGTCTCTCACCAGCCCACGAGGAGTAAAGCATCTAGCATGGGTTTTGTACTCGGCAAGTGCCAGCCTGTGGCAGTCACTGCCCCACTGTCCTCGTCACTGTGTCACCCCAGCCCCTCTGCTGGCCTCCTCCACAGCAGCCCTCAGGTACTGCGTGACCTTGTCCACCCCGACCAGAGTGCCACTGGCAGAGGGCCGGGCCCGCTGGGAGCAGAGCAGTTCCTGGCACACAGCGGGTGCTCTGTAAGTGCTGGTGGTGGAAGGAACGAGACTCAGAGAGGCTGAGGAACTTCCCACTTCTCTGCAGTCCCACCTGCCGGCAGCCACGGATGTGAGGTGCACCAAGGAACGCCCCAGAAACGTGTCTGCTGAGAGCGCAGTAATGAAACGGTCGTTCAGCCTGATCCCAGCGAGGCTGAAAATTATGTCTGAGAGCAGACGCCTCGAGGTGACCCCCAGCCCTGGCGGAGTGGGGACTGGCAGAGCGCCTGCTTAGGCTGCTACGTAGGTCATGTGTGTAGCATGTGCACATGCACGCGCGCGCACACACACACACACACGTGCACCGCGTAAGCAGAGGTCTGGCAAGTCATCCTCCAAGCAGCAATGAGTTCTGGGTTGTGAAATCACAGGAATTTTTTGCTTCTTTGCATTTTACCATATTTCCTATGTATCTTTCAATGAATCTTCATCAGAATAAGGGTTTGTAAACAAACATCGTGGCGTTAACAAGGCCCTGCCTTTCCTCACACCTGGGACGTAACTCTCTCTACCACGGGTCGTCAGCGCGTGGAGGGCAGGCCCTGTGGCTGCTTCCGAGTCTCTGCTGATGACCCAACAGTCCCCAGGGTATGGAAAGGCACCCAAAGCCCTCACTCCACCGCTCGGTACAGCTTTCTCCACCCCAGCAGTTGCTGGGGTGCCTAGGCTGGGGACCTGCCTGCCAGTGCCATTGTGCCAGCAGGAGGCCAGCACCCTCCCATCAGAGGCAGTGTCCAACCCGGCTGGGGGTGTCCCCATGGTTATCACCATTTTTCTCAAGTTAATGTTTTAAATCTGAGGCACAGCCAGGCCCCAACTGACTGATTCTCCTTCAGCTGGTCAGCGTCAGGGACAAAGATCACCCAGAACAGGTTCCTCCCGAATGAGCTTCCCGAGCTGTTTGCTGCCACCTAAGAAAAGCAGGCTCCCAGCTGCCTTGGGGACACCTACAGTGACCCCACTCTTGGAACAAGGTCTGCTCCAGGCAGGTGACAAGGGAACCCCAGACATGAGAGCCTGTGATGGCCTCGGGGTCATGGGGTGACCCTGCCTTGGATCAGAGCTGCACCTGAGCAGAGGGAGATGTTGCGACTTCTCACGGTACACTGTGTGACGGCCCCTGCGATCCCTCTCAGTGCCACTCCCACCCCCTACAGCCTGGGCCTAGGGGAGCTCGCCAGGCCAGGCCTGGCACCCGCCGTACTCTGCAGGGCTCGTTCTGTCACCCTGGCTTCTCCAGGAGCTGCTCCACGTCTGTGGCGCCTCTCGCCTGGCTTCTGTGCGGAGCTCGGCCTGCTCCTCATGGGTCAGCTCGCACATGGCTGCCTCCCTCGCCAGCCGGGTGCCCTCTCCCCTCCCCCGCTGCCTGCACCCTCCCTTTCTCTGCTCTCTCCTATCAGGCTGGGATTTCCTTAAAGGCAGGAAGGCCGAGTGGTGCAGGAGAAAGTGGCAGGCCTATGCCAGATCCCAGCTTCACCCCACCAACAGAGGGCACTCTGGGCTGGCTTCCACCTGTGAGCGGGGACAGTCCATGAGGGCAGGCACCTGCATGGGGCCTGGCGCCGGGTGCCATGCCCCTTTCCCCTCAACTGCTCCCGCCGAGGGATAAGCCCTGACCTGGTGGCCCCCAGCCTGGCACTGCGTCTGGAGGAGGGTGAACCACGCCCACCCAGCCTTTGGTCATGAGCTGCTCTGTCCCAGGACGTGTGATTTGCGCTTCGGGAAGTATGTGCTCCATAAGCCCAAGGCTGCAGGGCTGGGCAGGCAGCCTGGGACTTGAACTGCCACTGTCTGGAAGTCCCAACCCAAGGGCTGGCCATGTAGTGTTTGATCAGCGTGCTCTGGCAACCACGGGGCCATGTGGGAGGGGAGGGGAAACTGGGGCCAGGGAGCGAGCACGTGCGTGGAACCGTGCATGGGGCAGGGCGGGGCACAGATGCAGGGAAGCCTGTGAGCAGAAGCTGGCCTCAGTCCAAATGGGACCTCAGGACAGTCCTCACAAGGCTCCTGCCAGACTCTCTCTGAGTCTAAGTAGGCTTTACTGGACATCCAAGGACTCCCCAAGTCACAGGGTGGAACCTGATGATGGTCAGCCCAGAGGCAAAGTCCAAGACCACATTGTTTCACGGCTCAGAAACCACGGTGCCTCAGGGCCCGACCCAGGACTCCCCATCACGGACAGTGCGCTGGGCACGGCTGGAAATCTCAGAGGGATGGGTGAGGGAAAGAGTGTACCAGGTACAGGAGTATGTGCAAAGGCCCTGTGGTGTACGTGTGGGGGTGCATTAGGGACGGGAGAGACAAACTGCGGTATTACTAGGGAAGTGCAGGAAGGTAGGAGTGGCTGGACACGGAGAGAGGGGGAGAGGGGCCTCCGGTAAGAGGAACGGGCAGGGCAGACCAGACGCCCACCCTGGGGCCTTGGTCTTGACTGAAGATAAACAAGAAGCCCCTGAAAAGTTTACACACTGCGACAGTATGTGGTTGCCTCTGTGCAGGTCCGCATACAGGTGTGTGTGTCTTCGAGCGTATTTAAGTGCACATACGTGGCTCTGTGTGGCTGTGTGTGCACATCTGTTCACAAGCATGCGCGGCTCCATGTGCACATCTGTGAGCAGGTCCATGCCTGTGTGTGCATGTGCTTGCGTGTGCGTGTAGATGCACCTGAATGTGTCCACATGCAGCTGCCTGTGTACTGGTGCATGTGAGCGTCTGCATGTGGCTGCATGTGCTGTCCCAGCAGCAGAGGTGCCGTGGAGAGGAGGGATTGGCCGTGGTGTGGAGCCCGGCTCAGGCGCCTGGGGCTGAGGGCAGCGGAGTCAGGGGCTCTCCGGTACCCCACGCCTGCTTACTGAGCCGTGGCCTGGGAGGGGCCTGCGGAATGAGGCAGAGACCCAGTCCCTGCACTTGCTCAGGCAGGAGGGTAGGAGGCAGACCCCAGACAGTGAAGCAGCAGCGAGTGACAGAAGGTGCCTGTTCCGTGGTGGCAACGGAGCTCCTGCTGGGCTGCAAGTCTGCGCAGGGGGGTGGGGCCAGCCTCCTGATCCGTCCAGACAGGTACGGACGGGTGGTGACAGAGCAGGTGGGCCAGTGCAAAGGCCCTGAGGTGGGAACACGCATGGCCTGTCTCGGGGACAGGAAGGAGGCTGCGTGGCTGGTGCCAAGGGTGAGGGTAGGAGGTCACTGAAAGGGCAAGTTGGGAGCTAGCCAGCGTTAGGGCCAGCAGCGCCATGTCCTGCCCTAAGTGTCACCAGCATCCCTCTGGCTGCCGGGCTGAGGCCAGGCCATGCAGACATCCAAGGCAGAGGGGGCAACTCAGGCGAGGGCTGGGGGGCGGCAGACACAGCGGTGGCTCCGAGAGACGCGTGGGCTGTAATGGACGGGGCCTGGTGCTGGAATGGCGGCTGGCGGGAGCAGGGAGGTGTTCAGGGCACCACGGGACCTGGCCAGCAGGCTGGGAGCAGGGGCTGCTCGGAGAAGCGGTAGGCATGGGAAGAGCTGTCTGCTGTCCCTGTAGCACAGGGCCCTGCTGTGCCCATGGCAGGGCTCAATACAGGTGTGTGGACTGCACCAGGGAGCACCTGCCAGCCCCCTGGCCCCACCCCACCCGCGTGTAGTGCTTGAGGCACACAGCACACGACGAATTCACCAGGAGGTTGCTTGTGACTTGGTGCGGCCCAGGGCCAGGGGCCCACAGGCTGGGCTCAGGCCAGAGTATGCAGCCGCCCACCTCCTCCCAGCGGTCTCGGGAAACAGCTCCTGTTGACGAGCTCCATCCCGGCCCCTAACAGGCCTCCCTGACTCACCTCCCCGCCCGCCGCCTGGCAGGCCTGACCCACCCGGGTTCCATGCTGCCCCTTCCCCCAGAAGGTGACAGCCCAGGGCAGGGGGACACGGTCATGGAGGGACTGTGTGGTCACCTCTCTCAGGGCTTTTGCATCCTGGACACCCTCCATGCCGGGAGCCACTGCCCTGCCCAGGTGCGATCCCTGGAGGCTGAGCCCTCGTGGGGCACAGAACTCGGGCGACCCAGCGCCCATGCCTGTGCTGGCCTGAGCTCGCCAGGGCCCTCAGCTGCCCTGGAGCCTCCCACTCTTTTCCCAAAAAGCCTCGCCCAGGGCTTCCTCCACAACAGCCAGCACGGAGTCGGCACCTCCTGCCCCACCCCAGCGGGGGAAGACAGCCCACAGCCAGGGTCACCGAAGGCGTCACTGCCCAAGCTGGGCTAAGCCAGGGGAACTCTGGGATGGGAAGACTTATCAGCTTATGGGCCGAGCTCCCTCAACACTGTGCCCACCTCCCCGGAGACAGCAGCCCAGCCCCTCACTCCCAGACCCCTAGCTGCCTGCCTCCCCCTCCCACCTCACAGGAAGGCCGGCCCCACGCTGAGCCAGGGCCACCAGAAAGGGTGAGCCAGGATGGGCTGAGGGTTCAACATGAGGACTCTGGGCTCGCTGAGGTGACAGACTGTACCCAGACTGTGGATGGGTGGAGAGGCAGAGTCATGTCTCGGGTCCGAGCAGAGACCACACGGATGGCCAACTCTGCTGGGGTCGGAGGTAGGACCCCAAGAGGTGGCAGGCAGCCCAGGCCACAGGGCCAGCAAGGCAGAGCAAGGCCGTTCCCCCAGTGCACCTTCAGGCTCCCAGGCCTCCCGAGAAACGACACACCCTGAACCCTCGAGGCTCCTGGCCATCCCTCACCCCAGCCTGAGGCCCTGGAGCTGCAGAGTGGCGGTCAGCTGGGTCTGCGGTCCCAGGCCTGGGGGTGGCAGCAGGAGTCGCAACCCATCTCGGACCATCCATCGGGCCTGCTCCACCCCGCCAGCAGCCCCAGGCTGCCCCTCCCCCTGCCCCAGAGTCCCCTGCGGAGGCTGAGCCGCCCAGTGTGCCCGGAGCAGGGCTATGACTCAGCACTGCCCACCCCCCCAGCTTGCTCAGATGCCTTCTGCCCTGGCAGCAGTGGCCCTTGCACCTGCCAGCTCCACCCTGGCACCCAGCGGCTGCTCTGTGGTGACCTGGGGAGGGAAGGAGCAGGTGGGCCAGCGGCAGACCCTCACGCTCACTGTGTCCATGACCACAGGCCCTTCCTCACACGAGGACACCGGGCAGCGCGGGGAAGCCTCAGCCCCACAGCCAGCCCGTCTCGGGAATTGCGTCTGGGGTGCCCTGAGCCCACACCTGGGGCACGTGGGCGGTTCACACTTGACTCTGCTGCTGGCTGGGTCACCTGACTTGTGGGTCAGGAGGCGCGTCCCAGGCCAGCGTGGCAGCTTGTGGCCCATGCTCAGCCACAGCATTTCTATCTTCTTTTAAAGACCGGGTCTGTCCCCCGCCCTCTGGAACCGCCGTCCCCATGTCAGCTCCCGCCGTGGCTCTAGTTTAGAAACTGAAGGTCCGGAAGAGCCTGTGCCTGTGGCCACCGCTGATTATCAGCCCGTCTCTCTCTTACTAAGGAAGCGTTTTCCACTGCCCTTTCACGCCTGGCTGGCTGGAACCGAGTTTGCTTGCAGCTGACATCCTGCCTGCTCCTCTCCTGCCCAAGCGTCCCTCCCTCATTAGGTTTTCCCACAGCCTGGCCTGGGCCCTCAGGGCCGTCCTGGCAGCAGCTCCTCTGTGGTCTCCGAGGAGCCAGCTGTCCTTCGAGCTGCCCAGTTTTTCTGTCTGTCCTGACTGAATTCCCTCCTCTGTCACGCCGAACCTCCACCCCGTGTGAAGTGCTCCGCAGACGCTGCAGCCCCATGACTGTGCATCTTTCCCTCTCTTCGGTGGTCCCATCCCACACACGTCGCCCTGATGGTCTGGTCACTGTCCAGGGCCCCCTAGACTCTGCCTGGAGCCATTTCCAGCGTGTCCATGGAAGATCAGAGGCAGCTGTGGGCTGGGCCCCAGGCAGTGGCTGTCCCAGGGAGCTGGGCATGGTGGGGTTGGGCAGAGGGCTTTGAATCCGGCTGGGCCTGGGCGGGGGCTCCTCATCTGTAGGTTTGTATCGCGCCTCCTCGGAGGAGGGGAGGGACCACAGGAGACCTGGGCCCAGAGGTCTGTGGCTGGAGACAGAGCGGGATCCTGCACCTCCATCCACACCTGTCTGCTCCACCGCCGGCGTGAGAGCCTGGACCACACACGTCATCTCCTGAGAGAAGGCCGGGAGGGGCTCCAGCTCTAGGGATGTAGAAGCCAAGGTGTAAAGACGGGAGGAGACTTTCTTGGAGCCGCCTGCTGGGAGTCTGCAGGGCTCAGCTCCCACTGCACCCTCTGACCCGAGCACCCCCAGACCTGGCCACATCTGGGATCACCTGCTGTTATTTACTTCTTTTTCCTTAAATTGACTCGCCTTTTTAACTTAAATAGATGTACTTTAAAAAGAACTTCACATCCCTACTTCAAATGGAAAGCCAGAGTCACTCACCATAGACAGAAATAATCTAAAATCTGAAACAGTGTAAAGGAACTGCTCTTGCTGCTGGCCAGAGACCTGTGTCTGCAGCGGGGCCAGGCGAGGCCGCTTGCTGTTGGCTAAACAGCGGGGATTAGCGCCTGCTGGACAGTGTGAGAGCCACGCTGGCATCAAACTGGGATTTTCTCCTTGAAGGAAAAGGATTGAGAGAGAAATAAAAAAGGATTACCTTCCTCATGGGAAGGGTTAGTGCTGCTCACAGCTGTGGCCTCAGGCCACCTCGTATGGCCTAGTGGCCATGCAGCCCCGTTCCGTCCCCACTGTCCCCTGGGGACGCAGGTGGGGCACACAGGGAGGCTCGGACCAGAGGCCCTCTCTGCTGGGACAGCCGGGCTTAAGGCAGTGGTGCCAGCATAGGGACTCTTGGCTGTGGTGGCCGCACTGCACCCCTCGCCCTCAGCCCAGAGGCCATCTCATCTCAGAAAAGTTGGTCCCCCCCCCAGCCCAGTTCTATTTGCCTGTTCAGCAGAGCGCCCTCCACTGCTTCTCCTGTTGCTCCTGTATCACCCAGCACATGTGTCCGAGCCAGAGGCCCTGCCCCTCAGATCCATGCAGGCAGCCGATCCATCACTCAGCCGCCCTGATCAGTGCTGTGCCCTCTGAGAACGGAGCCTCAGTGTGTGCGGCCCTGCTAGGGGTAACGGGGCCGCGGTGGGGAGCGAGCTGAGTCTGTGTCAAGGAGCTCATATTCTCGTCGGGGAGCAAACGACGCAGCCAGGTAGAGGGGCACCGCTGAGGAACCACTGAGGACACTAAGGAGTCCGGGTCATTCCCAAGCCGACCCACCAGTCGGAGTGGGCAGGCGTTCTGTATACTTCCGGCGGGCTCGGCGAAGCCTGGGGGGAAGCTGCCTGGAAACCAAGGCTGCCTCTCTGAGTGGGGGTTCCAGCCAGAGAGCTGCCCCTCCAAAGCTTGAGAGTTCTGGAAGAGGCTCTACACCTGGGGGCAGGCGGCCAGCAGAGAACGCAGGACAGGATGGCAGTTGGCACAACCTCCTAGAGCAGCAGTCTTGCGGGCCGTGGGAGAAGCACTTCAGCAGCACTTGGATGCGCGTTGGTCGGGCTGACCAAGAAACCACAGACCGCGTGCGCGGGGGCGGGTGGGCCAGGCCGGCATCCACACCCACACCCATGCTCGTCTGGGCGGGCGGGGACCCGCGTTCCCTGCCTTGCCTGCAGGGTACTGCCTTGTAACGGCTCCCTGTCCAGCTCCACCCCCCCCCCGCCCCGCCCCCGGGTGGTGAAGGGCAGGGCTGTGGCTCTCAAGGCCTCCTGGGGGAAGTGGTCAGGGCGAGGACACACCCTCATCCACGCAGTGCACTAGGGCACCCTAGCGCCTCTTCATCCCGCCCAGTGTGGCCCAGGAAAGGACGTGATAGTTTCAGGCTTTTGATACGACACCACACACAGGTGCTCCTGGACTCACGATAGGTCATATCCCAATAAACCCACTGTAAATTCACAATGTCGTTAAGTCGAAATGCATTTAATACACCTACCCTAATGGACATCATAGCTGAGCACAGCCCACCTTAAAGGTGCTCCGATCACTTACAACAGCTACAGTTGGGCAGAAGCACCTGACCCGTCTCGTGGAACTCACAGAAAACTGTCCTGACAGTGAGAAACAGAATGGTTGGATGGGGACGCTGAGTGTGGTTTCTGCCGAACGCTTATCACTTTCACACCATCGTAAAGTCTAAAAACCATGAGTCAAACCACCGTAAGTTGGGGCCCGTCTGTATTTTTGGGCTAAAAAGCCGCATCTTCTCGAGGACCTAAAACCCCTGCTTGCCTTGATGCCAGCGACACAAGCCGGGGCAGGGACAGCCCACCCCCAGGAACTGCATCTCCCACAGTGCCCCGGCCCACCCTGCCTGGCTGACGATGCGCTCGTGAAACCGAGGGAGAGACTCCTTCCCCACAGCGACCCCCGACCACCGCCAAGTGTGGTGTGTGCTGGCTTGGCAATGGGACCGGACCCCCCTAGGAATAGACAGGCAGGATGTCCACGGACCGGCCCTGCCTGGGCCTCCCCTGACCCGCCTCGGGCCGGGCCGGGCTCCTGCTCCGCCTCCTCCCCCAGCTGCCAGCTCTGCTTCCCTCGAAGCAGGTGCTCTGTGAAAGATTTGCAGAGCAGATGGATGGGAAGATGGATGAACACCAAAAAATATTTGTACAGGGCTCAGAGGCTTCTCCAGCACTCCCTTTTGAGTGCGTTACCTAACACGACCTTTCCCGGGAGCCCACAGAGGGGTTGTGCTGCAGTCCACACGGGTGCTCAGGGCTCGAGGTCTCTGTTGACCCACAGCCTGGTCCCCGAGCCCTTGACACCCTGAGACCTGGGGCCCGGCTCTGCTGGGTTCCCCTGGGCCCCTCTGCGGCGCCTCCCCCCACACGCTCGGCCTCCCACGCCCTCTCACTCCTGCTTTCCACAGACCGTCCGGCGCACATCTCCCCTGCCCCTCCTGAAACCACAGGCGTCCCTAAGGACCCCAGCCTCTCGTGGTTTCCGGGTCCTTCCGTGTGTGGCCGTCTTCCTCTCTCACTCTCTCACCTCCTCTGGGGCCTCCTGCCCCTCGTCCCCATTCCAGCCGGCTCCGCCCCCTGCTGAAGTGACATGGGAGCCTGGGCCCAGCCAGCCTCCCGGGGTCCTCGTGCCCTTCCCCCACGTCCCCTCATGCCAGAAAACCCCGAGCTTCCTGCGAGTTGCCCCTGCACTCCCCGCCAGGCGGGCTGGGCCTCCAAGGACCCTTTGTCTCCCTAGTCCTGGGGCGAGGGGATTCCAGGGCGGCCTGTCCCAGGAGCTCTGCAATGTCCTCCAGCGGCCCCCTCCCCACCCTCGGCCTCCGTGGCCTTGACTTTGTTGTAAACCCAGGGTTTACAACCTTTTCAGGTAGAACGACCTTCCCTATGTAAAACAACATCAACAACAACAAGTCACAACAGAAAAGACCAACCCGTAGATTCCAACATAATTACAGATGTGTTTCTAATACCCATTAGTGACCAAAAGCTGCAATCAAACTTGGGACTGCTGGCTGGCTGCTGGTTGGTCTACTCAAAAGTGAGTTAAAGCAGGGATTCCTAAGAAATAAAAAATACTTTTTACCTTAGACAGACAAATGTACGTTCATGCGCCGATCTTTGTAGAGGTCTATGTCCTTGTCCTGGAGCCCAGGTTCTCATTCCAGACTTGCTGGCACTGTTCTTGCTTAAACCACAGCACACCTGTGTGCCATTTGGTTTACTTTCTCCAACTCGAGTGAGGTGGCAAGGTAACTGAAATCCAAACCCCAGCCAGTTGCGACTCTCTGTCCCCAAACTTATGGTTGTCTTGTCCACACCAAACCCGACCACGACTTCTCCTGAGGATACAGGGGCATAAACAAGTTTGGGACAAACACAACTGACTCAAAGGGGCGCGAGCGCAGCAGAAGTGCCCCGGGCAGGTGGGGGCTGTTGTGACGTCCTGGAGGGTCGGGCCTGCGGCAGACACGGGCTGGCATGCTGCACAGGGAGGAGACGGAGCAGCCACTAGTCCAGCGAGCAAGCACTGAGGACAGAGGAAACAAGGGTTTCTGTGCCCCAAGATTTCTGTAAGGCTTATAAATGACTCTGCGTTTCATTTATCACAACAGCTTCCGCAAATGTTTGAAAAATGACAGCATGTGCACAAGCAAGACATTAATGATTCAGGGCTTGGGGATGTGACTCCATGTCTGTGGGTCCTTTGCAGTCACTCCGCGGTGACGAGGGCCCAGGACACTGGGCTGGCATCTCCATGCCACTGGCCACCCCCGCACCGCTGACCTGCAGTGGCTCTCGTCTTAAAAGCAGGCCCCTTTGCCTCCTCCAGGCTCCCTGCTTCTGTTGAAGCCACAGTCCAAGTGCATGGGAAGAAGACCAGGGTTAGCACACGGTGTCCCCCTCTGCACACGGGCCCAACCCCACCAGCGGCTCTGCCTCGGCTGGGCCTCTCAGTGCCCTTCTGCTAAAGGAAGGGGACACAAGATGACCAGGGAGGCCCTTCCCTGTGGCCCTGAGCTGTCCTGGCTCCAGACACCCCAGCCATGTGTACAGTCTTCTGGCCCAGAGCCACCACAGCTGAGCAGACCGGGGCGACGGCATCACCTGAGGAATACTGACTCAGAAGGAAATCCCGCCAGATATTTCCCTGGGTCAGGGGTAAATAAATAAATAAAAAATGGGAAGGTCCCTCCGCAGGAAGGTGGCGACTACAGCAGGAAGAGGCAGGAGCCACATCAAAGGTGCCGCTGCCTCGGGCAGGCCTGGGTGGAGAATCTGATGGCCCCATTCTGGGTCTCCACGGCCTGCAACCTCCTCCCCCTGCCTGAGTGTGGCATCCCATAATCGTATCTCCACCCCTCACACCTGCCTACCCCAGGCCAAAGCCCCTTTGGGGAGGGCTCTGTGGAGCCAGACAAGCAACCTGCTCCTTCCAGGGACCCCCCCCCCCGCCCCTTTGGCTCCTTTCCCGTCTCTCCCACCTGGAAGGTGGGCACCTCCTGTCCGCTGCCTCTTTCTTCCTTGCCCTGCCCTCGGCCTCTGTGCCGAGCCTCCGAAACTCACGCCAACGTGCTCAGAACCACGCATGCAGGCCGCCCGGCTGGTGTGGCTCTGACGAGTACAGATTCCCAGCCTCCATGTCTGAGGGAAGGGCCCAGGAACGGGCATTCTGTCAAGAGCTGTGGGTCCTCCTGAGGCCAGCGGCCTGGGGCCCCTGCACTGGGAAGCTGCTCCAGGTGACTCCTGGCTGCTGGCACTGGTCCATCCATCTGTGACAGGCCGCCCCCGAGTCTCCAAGCCCACAGTAGCCTCCAAACCCCATCGACTGGGTCCTTCCTTGAGCCTAAGCAGGGGATTCTCGTGAGGGAGAGAGGGAGCATTTCGGGAGAAACCTGCAGGGGACTGAGGGACGCAGGATGGGGCCGGGGAAGAGCTGCCCCACGGGGAACTCAGAAAGGAAAAGGACATCACGCCGTCCCCCTTGAAGGAGGGGGCAGAACCTTCCAGGCGTTTGCAGGAAAGGGGGCAGATCTCAGGAGAGATGCAGAGCTGTTGGACCACAGCTGGGCTCAGTGCACCAACAGGGAAGGGGACCTGGGGGCACTGGTGGCATCCACTACATGCCCGACATGCAGTCCCTCGGCAGCACCTTAGATCAGGGAGGTGCTGGTCTCAGGGAAGCCCTCAGGTGACCTTCTGACTCCCTCCGAAATCTGACCACTTACCCCCGCCCTGCCAGCCCCAGCTTCTCATCTGCACAGCAGCAGTGACCTCGCTGGTCTTGCTGTCCCCAGCCTCTGCACTGTCCCCAGCAGCCAGGGGGATCCTTGTAAAAACAAGGCACAGTGCATCTCTCTTGTGCTCAAAACTTTCTGGCGCTTGCCACCCAGGCCAGGGCCCCAGGGCCCTGAGACGCCTGGCCTCTCTGACCCCCCCCATGCTCCCTCCGCTCTGCTCCCGCCAGGCTGGCCTCTAGCTGACCTCTGCTGACCCTCTGGCGCCATCACTTTCTCTCCACTCGGGGCTCTGCACCAGCCCTTCCTTCCACCTGGAAAGCTCTTTGTCCACAGCGCCAAGTGGCGCTCTCCACCCCTCCGATGGCTCAGATGTCCCCTCCACGGGAGGCCTCCCTGCCCATTCTACCTACAATTGAAAATGAACCCCAGACTCCCAGACGGCCACGCCACGCACGGTCCCTCTCCAGCACACGGCCTGACTCACTTAGGGGGTTTACTGCCCACCGTTGCACTCCCGGGGCGGGGCCGCTGGTCCATTTGCTCCCTCACGTATCCCACGTGCCTACGAAGACCTGGCACCAAGCAGGTGTCCGTAATCAACCCCACTCCCCTGTGGTGACTGAGGGAGGGATGGGTCAACGCGGTGCAGGCAGGGGCAGCGGGGACTTCTGCCACGTCTCTTGAAAAGGCCACTGGCCTTCTCCTGGATGGACACGGGTGGATGTGCAGTCGCCTCTTGCTTGGACTTGGCTGACCCTGCCAGTGCCCCACCGCTGAGCCCCAGGCCCAGGGCCCAGGCTGTCCCTCGTCTTGTAAGCCCTTTGGGGCTGGGCTTGTGTTGCTGCCACTGAAAGCCTGCCCCACACCCCACACATCCTGCATGGTCCCAGCCCTCTTACAAGCCCTGGCCCCAGCCTTGCCCCCTGCCCAGCCTTCTTCCTGTGCCAGTGGCCCCCAAACCCTGGCCCGCCCGGAGCCTGGGGTGCAGCCCATCCTTCTGCCCCGGCCCCTTGGGGCCACGGTGGCCACGCCCTCCACCCACTCCACACCGTCCTCGTCCTCGGGGCAGGAGGGAGAGCCCCAGGACAGCCGGTGAGATAAGAGCAACACGCTGGAGGCCAAGTAGGGGGACCAAGCCCAGCCAAGGACTCCAGGAGTTGGGCCAGGGCTGGGGGGTGCAGGCAAGGCCGGGAGGCTCCCTGGAGGAGGTGGTTGTGTTGGGGGGACAAGGACACCCCCATCAGCGCCTCTGCGCCGTCCCAGCCGCTGGGCAGGGGCAGGGCGGGGCATGTCCTCATGTGCGTGTGGTGTTATCATAGAGGAAATCGATGCCTGGCACTGGCCCAGTGTTTAAGGGAAATGAATAGATTTTGGCCGAGGACAAAGAGAGTTTGATTAATCAGAAATTGGATAATGGAGGCAACACTCTAATTATTTTTCTTCCCAGCATTTTATCAAGAAATATGTTTGCACAGCATATCAGAGGTAACAGAGTGGGTGAGGGGGTGATCGAGCTGGAAGAAAGCCCAGCCGCACCCACCCTCGCCAGCAGGGGCCAGATGGCCAGCTGGGGTCTGGTAGCCACTCCCAGGGCCACAGGAAGCAACAGGGGCTCGTGGGGCAGGCCTAAGGCCACAAGCAGCTGGGCAGCTAAGGCCAGAGAAGACATGCCACGCAGGGCTGGGCAGGGCAGGCAGGAAGGCCAGGCCCTCATGTGGAGTCTGCTCCTCCCCTGGTACTGCCATAGTCACCGCAGCATAGGGGCTAGGAGTTGGGGGTACCCCCAGCTCATGGGGGGCCAAGGCCTGCTGGAGGCAGGGTGAAGGCTGTAGGTGTCGAGTTCTCCAGCCCTCCATCAAGGAGGGTCTCCAGAGGGCCCCTGGTGAAGCCTGGTGAGCCACCCATGGCCAAGGTCAGACAGGACCACTGGGCCCCCTGCAAGACACAGAGCCTGGGACTCACATACCTCGGCCCTCCCTAGTCACTCCCCCTCCTTCCTGCTGACTCCACTCCTGCAGCACCTGGAGCTGGAACCACACAGGTTAGCCAGCACCCCGTTCCGGTGCTCATCTGGGCTGCCCGTCCCAGGCAGGCTTCTTGGGACTCCTTGCCAGAGCGAGCTCAGCAGGGCGTTTTCACCCAGGAGGAAGCTCCCAGCCTGGCTAAGCAGTTGAGTGTCTGCCTCACTCATTCACTTGCTCATTCATTCATTCAGTGTGCAGAGAGAGGCTGCCATGGGCCAGGTGTGGGGCTGGACCCTGGGGACACTGCAGGGAGCAAGGCTCAAAAGAGCAGGGAAGAGACATTCAGCAATGACCTGAGCTGTTCCAAGGCTCGGGGGGGCGAGTCCTCACCTGATGGGGGCAGGGTCGGAGTCACCGAGGAGGGGTGTGTAAGGAGAGATGTGGATGAGCTGGAGCTGGCGGGCAGGAGCAGGGGCACGGTGGGGTTGGCCATTCGCTGGGGAGCACGTCTATACGCTGCCTCCTACGTGCTGCAGACATCGCCAGTCACCTGTGACTGTTATCCCTCTGGGCCAGACTCAGCCTTAGAAATTTGGGTAGCCACTCCAGAGTTGGGGTAAGACGTGAAAACTGTCCAAACCCTTGACCCGGCCCAGAGCTTCCGCTTTAAAGACAAGGAAACTGAGGCCCAGAGAGCAAAAAGAGCTCCCCAGGGTCACCATTACAGACATGGCCGGGACTCCGCCTCATGCCTCCCTGCTGGCCTGACTGAGAGGTCACTCCCTGATCCTGGGGCACAGGGGCCATGTGGAAGGGCCACTCAGTCATCTCCATGTTCCTTTACTACCACCAGAGTCTTGGCTCACCCTCTTAGGCCAGTTCCCACGGACACACCTGTGTGTGTCACGACTGTGGGAATCCCCACGTCTGACTGAGGCCCCACTCGTCATGCCACGTCCCTGAGGGCCGGGCGTCAGCCCGAGGCACCCAACTCAGTGAGGGAAGCCAGACAGTCCACCTGTCTCTGGCTCGAGAAGGAACCCCAGGCAGGCCTGATGGGACCCAGCTAGTGGTGTCCACTTGCGGGTGGTCTGTGTTTGGGGCCAAACCTGAGGCCCAAAGGCACAAGCTCTTAGGAGCAGAGGGTCGAGCTGGAGCAGCAGTTCTGCGACGTGAGAGCACGCAGCCCAGCCCTGCCTGGGAGAAGGGCTCGACGGGACCTCGTGGCCTGCCCGCTTGTCAACGCTCCCCTCAACAGCGACGTCCGCGGCCAATGCTCCGGGGTGAACGCAGCAACGCCTCCGCCCTTGTGGAGCTCACGGTCAGGTCCAGGAGAGAAGGTTAAAAAACACGGTAAGTAAATTAAATAGGGAGCAGGTCGTGCCGTGGCGAGTGCTAAGGGAGGAACATCAGTGGAAGGGCCACAGGAACCGTGTGGCAGGAACATGGGTGCTGTTCCAGACAGAGGCCTGGACAGCCTCGCGTGAACACGCAGTGAGAGGCTCTGGAAACTCTTCCCACATGTGGCCCTGCCCAAGAACCGTGCGTGAGAAGAAATGGCAGCTACAAGGACCAGCCGGTCCCTCCAGAGACACTGACACAGGGAGACGGCAGCTGAGCAGCCAGAGGAAAGAGACTCAGGCAGAAACCAAGGAAGTGCGAAGATGGCGGTGACCACCCCATCTCCCGTGCCGTCCCTACCGTGAGCCTGACCTTGGCAGCCAGCCCGCCGACCCCAGCAGGGAAGGAGCCCCTGTGCCACCGCAGAAGGGCCTCGCAGCCCACCCATTTCAGCCCCTCGCTTTAGAGAAAAGGAAACTGAGGCAAAAAGAGGTGATGCGTTGCGCCGGTCCAGGGACACATGGCTACAGGAAACAAACCCAGCCCCGCCCCCAGGGGTGTGGAGCGAGAAAAGGCACAGCTGGATGGAAAAGCCGAGGGTTGGCTGCAGCCCACCAGCCTTGCCCAGAGCAGGGACCAGAGCCCAGGAGCTGGCCCCAGCCGCCACGCTGGTCTCCAGCACAGCAGGCCCAGCCAGCCCTCTGCGACCACCCTTCCTATGACCAGCCGGGGCCATGCCGCCAGGGAGGAAGCTGGGCCACTCCACACCGCTGAGACAAGCCCTCAGGTTCCTGGACACCCTCCCTGGGGCCTGGTGAACCGGAGCCAGTGGCTGGCTGGACCCACTGAGGCAGTGGGGAAAGAACCCACCTCTCCAGGGCTCAGTCGCCTCAACCGCAGAACCAAGGTAAACAGGCCCCTTCTCAGCGGCACTGGTTGTAGCAGGACAAAGTGAACTGCGGCCCCTGGAAGGCAGCTGTCTGCGTGACCCAGAACAGATTCCGCGTGCCCTCCTTGCAAATGCCTGCATCTGGGCACCGGGGGAGACGCGCACGCCAGGGCCACTCTCCTCCATGTCTCGGAGGACCTCGGCCTCGGAGGCCAGGCCCCTCCAGGGAACCCTGTCCTGGCGGCTCTCCATTCCAGGGCCAGGGGAGGCCACTCAAGGGGGCAGGGGTCTCCTGAAAGATTTGCTCTGACCACAGCCCACAGGGCCACGAGAGGCCTGGCTGAGCCCTCGGGGACTCGTGTGTTTCTGGCTGAAGGCTGCTGAAGTAACACCACCGGGCTTGACGCTATTTGTAAGGCCCCTCCCTGCACTGTGGCTTTTAACAGTCTCGCTTCTTAGCACTTTTTGATGGATTCTCCAGGGACGTCTCTAAAAGAGAGTTATACCTTAATTTAGAAGCAAATAACTCAAAACTCTGTGATGTAGCAGGTTCTTTTGGAAAAGAGATGAACTCAAGGAAGCCATTGCTGTGTGAAGCTGCGGCCATACTCGCCCAGGGCCTGCCCATGGGACCGCCTGGACCTCAGCCTGGACCTCAGCCTCAAGATGTGCCTCCTGCTGCCTCCTGCCTGAGGGGCCACAGCTGGGAGGAAGAAGTGACAAGTTGCAGCAGGCAATTCTTCACTTAGCATGTGGTGTTGGGCTCTCTGGGGCAAGAGGCCAAGCGAAGCTTACAGGCTGGGTCTGAATGTCCCCAAAAGCAGCCCCATAGGTTGAACGCGCCCCACCTGCCCACTCAGAGAAGGGAGGAGCAACGCAGTGGAGAGTGGGCAGCAGGCGGTCCGTGGGCCCACCCTCTAGGCCTGCCTTCTCCTCGGGGCCCACCACACCCCCAGCACTGTCTCCAAGGTCACCATGTGCCTGGGCAGCCACATGGGTTTAATGTTCTGCTGTCACTGTTCTGAAACGCTTAATGGTTTTTACCAAGGAGCTCCACAAGTCATGTGGCCGCCATGCCCATGTTGCTCAGTCCCCAGGCTCTAGCCCTGTGGCACCATCACAGTCACACTCCCACCTCACTTGCTCGCCAATCCTCAATCTCCTTTTCTGGATGCCCTGTCCCTACACATGCTCCGAGCAGTGGAGGCCCTGAGGCTCAGCCTGGCCTCTTCTGGTCCCATCTGTCCTCAATGCCCAAGTGACCTCGGCCAGTCCCTGGCTTCCTGTACACCTTAGTGCCAAGGACTCCAAGTTGCTACCTCCAGCCTCGCTCTCCCCACTGACCACCATGAGCACCGACTGATGGCTCCCAGGGCCTCAGACTCAACTCCCAACTCCCTGCCTCTCATGAACGGGGCTTTTCACCTCTTTCTTCCTGGCCTATGCCAGCTCTGTCTTTCCATTGGCTCAGACCAAAAATCTGCAGCTGTCCTTGCCTCTATCCATTGCAGATCTGACCTGCTATTCT
This sequence comes from Indri indri, assembly GCA_004363605.1. Taxonomy (NCBI): domain Eukaryota; kingdom Metazoa; phylum Chordata; class Mammalia; order Primates; family Indriidae; genus Indri; species Indri indri. The sequence goes on along the minus strand of RJWJ010003000.1, from coordinate 38,374 downwards.
TTAAAATAAATCTCCCATCCAACCACTTCTCATGGCCTCCAATGCACCTATCACCAGCAGCCTCTGCCCCTGGAATGTTGCAACAGCCCTTGACGGACCCTGGGTCTTGTCCCTACCCCAGCCTATTCTCCCACATCAGCAGAGAGATCTTTTAAAAAAGTGCAAATTAGCTAAAGTCTCTTCTTTGCTCCAAATCTGTCAAGGTCTTCCCACTTCACCAGGGCCTGCAGAGCCCTGCTGGACCTAGCACCAAGACGCCACCCACGCCCCCACACTGGGCTCCAGCCACCAGCCTTCTGGGGGGCCTGCAGCAGCCGGGCAGTGTCTGCTCAGCGCCCCTGCACCTTCCATTGCGCCCCAGCCAGCTGTGCCACTTGCCCATCGCTTCTCCATGGCACTGTGCCAACACCCCCTCCCGGGTATCCCCACTGTCTGCTTTAGTTTTCTCCATGGCACAGCACTGGGTCATATACATGACTGTCAGCCCCTGCCCGTCCGATGTGAGCACCATGAGCAGACACCACGTCCCCGCTGTGCCCCCGTGCCGAGAGTAGCGCCTGGCAGGCGACAGCGCTGGTAAATGTCAGTTGAACGAACGAATGGACGGGTTGTGTGAGGTTCCGCTCCTCAGGCTCCACCTGAGGGCTGACATCTCCTCTCACGCTCCAGGATCCGTAGGACGGTCCCTGTAAGTCAGTCCCTATCAGTTGACGCCCAGGATGTGCCTCCCCCGCCAGCCTGGACTCCAGAAAGGGGCCCAACTTGTGGGAAGGGTGGTGCAAGGACCGGCGGGGCACTCTTGGCCCCGTGTACGGGTGAGGACAGAGAGGCTCAGGGAGGATGGGCCTGGACCAGGGGCTGCAGGGCCAGGGCCCGACCCCAGGTCTTCTGCTCCCTAGACCAGAGTCCTCGCCTCACCACCCGGCTGCACAAGAGGCTGGGCGCTCCCATGCCCCCGCCCAGTGTGCACAAGCTGCGCCTGGGCCCTGCTCTGGGTTTCTGCCTGGGGCTCACCCTTGGCATCTGTGCTAAGGCTTCTGTCCATGTCTCTTGGCGCTTGTGTGCTTGCAGGCACCCCTGGAGGCTCGGCTACCCCAAGTTTCCTTCTTGGGGGCTTCGGGAGAGCAGCATGCTAATCTGCTCCTCCAGGGTTCCCGGCAGCTGGCTGTGGTCAGCAGCAGCAAGGCGCCTTCACCACCGCACAGCATCTCGGATCTTCTGTGACCAGCAGGGAACAGCACAGGGCTGCCTTATCCGCGCCTCCAGGGGAGGAAGTGGCACACATGCGTTCACGCACCCGACAACCGCGGTCAGCACTCCTTCTGAGGGGAGGCCCTCGGCCCCACCGGCTTCTCTGCAGGCGCCCTGGGCAGGCTTGCCAACTTGTGGAGTTACCTGGAAGTTCCCAGAATCGCCTTAGAAGCGCCTGAGGTCCAGACTGAGGCACTTCTCCTTGGACTCCAGGAGACAGGGCTAGAGGTTGGGGACAGAGGGAGGAATCCATTCTGTGTCCCAAACCCAGAGTTCATGGCAGGACCCTGGAACAGGCCAGGCGAGAGGCACAGAGTAAGGCAGCTAGTCCTGTTCAGCGCAGACCGCACAGCCCCTGAGGGCAGGCAGGCGCCATTCTCGCTGCACAACCTGAGCCTCAGGCGCAGCCCAGCGTATGTTTGGGGGTGGGCGCGCTACAAAGACAGCAACGGCCTCTTCAAGGGAGAGCAAAAACATCCTCAGGAACGAGTGAGCAGATCTAGGGCAGAAGGTGACACCGGCCTTCCAAGGGGGAGGAACTGTCTTATTCACCCTCCTGTCTCAGAAACTCAACGTCCATTAGAGGAACACACAGGAAGAGTTCTAAGCCAAACGCCAGCATCTCATCGTCTCTGGAAATAAGGCACGCTCAAGGCACACCACTTCGCCCAAGCTCGGCCAGGCACTCTGCACCCACCCGGCCCCTGATGGATGCTCCCAGGCTGCCTAGGTTACTGCTCTCAAATGTCCACCCCCAGAGACAGAGTCACCAGCTAAGCATCCTTCCCAAAACAGGCAGCTCCCCTCCGGCTACAAAAGAGGCCGGTGTGTGGGGGGTAGTTACCCAATGCCCTGGCTCTGCCCAAGGGGTAAGGGGCCTGGAAGTGCAGCCCCAAGCTGCAAGGAGCCTTCCCTGGTCATTAACGCTCTTCCCCGGGCTCACCCCAGCTCACAGGGTCACAGAACTGTTCCCCTTTTACAGATGAGGAGGCTGCAGTCTCCCACGGCCTCGGCTACCAGGCAGTGGGGCTGTTCCACTCCCCGGGTCCCTCGGCCCTGTGTGGCCCCACCCGCCTTCCTGCCAGGGCTCCTGCTCCTGCCCAAGCACAGCCAGTGCTCACCCCAGACACGAGTGGCCCTCTGTGCCTCCATCCACTCTCTCCCCTCTGCCCGCAGTGCCACCCTAACTGTGCCCATGTCCTTCAAGCTCCAGTTCAAATGTCACGTTGCCCACGTTGTCTGACCCCCAGTCCCAGCACGTCTCCCCGAGGCCCCTGCACCCACACTCATGCTGGGCTATCTGGGCGGTGGTGAGTCAGTCTTGGGAGGGCAGACCCAGTCCACTCCCACCCTGTCCACCCAAGCGCCAGGCCCCGGGGGAACAAGTGCTCAGTAAATATTTGCTTAATTGAATTTGGCCAAGGAACCTTCTCCAGACAGCTCGATCCCTAGGGCAGGGAAATCATTTGGGCCGAAAGGAGCCAGGCAGGGGCTCAGTTGCCTCCCTAAGCCAGACAGACCATGTCTAACAGGCAGTCCCTCTACCCTGAGCCGCCGACTCCAGGGAACCCTGTCTCGCCTGGCACCGCCTTTCCATCCTCTTCTCTCAGAAACAGGAGCCCCAATTCTCGGCCTAGGCCGACTCCTGCCATCATCTCCCAGAAAGGCTCAGCACCGCCCTAAATGCAGAGTCCTCTTGGATCGCCGCAGGATACCGAGCCCAGCCTTGAGGCCCTCACACCCCTCCCCCAAACACCCCCACCTCCTTTTAAGGGAAAAAATATTGAGCCGGGAACGTATTACAATCGCAGCGGGTCGATACTCATCTTTTGCTCTAAATGCCTCCAAGGAACCTGCTCGCTGCAACAGCAATGACTGAAAACTGCGAGCTGTCGGTCGCCGGGCCCAGGCCTCCAGGGCCCTCCCCTCGGTCTCCCCGAGGCAACGCGTCGGGGGTACGGCCGCCCGGGCGGGGGGGTCCCTGCCGCCCCCCGGTACCCAGAGGGAGACCTCGCCTCAGCGCCGCTCCTCAGGTCGCCTGGCCCGGCCTGGGCTCCGCACCAGCTGCTGCTCGGGGGCGCCGGGCGGCCCCGCGCGACATCCCCGCACCCCCTGCACACCCTCCCGGGCCCGCAGCCGCCCCTCCCGCGGGCTCCTCGGCCCGGCGGCGCCTCCCTCCGCAGCCCTGGCCCGCCGGAGGCCAACCCTGCCCCTAGCAGGCATCCGCACCCTCGCCGCCCCCCGCCCCGGCCCGGCATCCCTGACGCCGCGCCGCGGCGCCCCCCGCCCGGAGGCCCCTGGTACAAAGGCCCGGGAGGGGTCCCAGGTGAGGGTGGGGCGGACGCCCGGCCGCGCCCCCGACCCCCCAGGTGCAGCCGCGCGCGCCCGGGCCACGGGTCCGCTCACTCACCTCCGGTCCGCGGCGCCGGGCGTCCGCCGAGCTGCTCCGGGCGGGGCGGGGCGGCGAGGCGAGGCGAGAGCGGGGCCGCGGCGCCCTCGTTCCGCACGACGCGGGCGGCAGCCCCCGCGCGGGAACGTGACCGGACCGCGGGCGGCGCACACGCTCCGGCCGGCCTGGCTCGCTCCGCCCGCCCTCCCGCGCCGCCCGCCGCCCGCCCGCGGGTCCGCCCGCCCCGCGCCGAGCGGCCGCCGGCAGAGGGCGGAGCCGGGAGCGCAGCGCGTTGCCAGGCCAACCGCGGACGGGGGTGCGGCGCGCCCGCTGGGCACCACGCGCCAGGCGCCTCCGCCCCACCACGAGCGCCGGCTCGCTGCCCATTGGGAGCAGGCGGCTGACGGATGCGCCAGCGGTCCAATGGGAACGGACGGGGGCGGGGCCGCAGCTCTGCGCCGCAGTCCCGCACGCGCTAACCGCGCTGGCATCCCTGGGGGTGCGGTGCGCCGAGGCCCGGACGCCAACCCAGTGGGCCCGCGTCTGGCAAGCCAGGCGGACCCGGCCTGAGAGCAGCAATGGCCCTGGCCCGTCCACCTCAGCTTGTCCCCGCTCACCTCCCCACCGAGGGTGCAACCCAGCCGGGCCCCTTCTGGGCTCTGCGTCCTTGGGCAACCGGCTGACCTCTCCCAGTCTTTCCGTTTGCAAAGTGGGGCTAGTGGCACCTGCCTCCTGGATTGTCGCAACAGAACGCTAGAACGTGTGAAAGGCTGTGCAAACCCTACAAATTTACAACGGTGAGGTTTGTGCAGCGATGGGAGGGGCATTAGTCATCTGCCGCTCTGCCCCCAGCATGTAGAGGCTCTTTGGAGTTCCTGGCAGTCCTGGCCCAGGAAAGGTTCCCTGGGAAGGGAAGGGAGGGTGAAGGGTCCAGGAGCTGGCCCCCCCCCGGCCTGTTCGTGCCTTTGGGAATCTCACAGCAACAAGTATCAGACCCTCAGCTAAATGTACCGGAGGGCAGGCTGCGACATTCTGCTTTCAGTTTCAAAGCCTGTCTGTGCCTATTGCATCCTAGAGCATCCCTGGTAAAATGCAGATGCCTCCCAGCTAACATCTTCCTTACTACTTTACGCCTTCGTGGTCAAATCACGTGGGTGACCCTGTTCATTAAGCAGAAGCACTGGGACTGACCATTGGCAGAGGTCAGTGGTGTGTCGGTTGCAGCTCAGCTCCGTGATCTGGCACACCCTGCGGGTTACAGGACAGGGGCAGAAAGCAGGACAATAATTCATCATTGCAGTCATGTAACACTACTGGAGGAGACCCAACGTGCTCTGGGGGCATGTGGCAGGGGAGCACTGGCCACTGGGTCAGCTTCCTGAAGGAAGAGATGAAGCCACAGCAGGAGTGGAGGTGGCCAGTGCCGTGGGGTGGGAGAGAACTGCGTTCTGAGGTGGGGATCGCGCTGGGCATGAAGGAGCACGAGGCTTGGTGAACCCCGGGAAGACCAGCGTGGCGGGGGCCAGCAAGCTGCGAGGGTACCAGGAACAGTGGGCTGGGGGATGTTGGCCTAAGAACCACTAAGAACCAGAATTTTAAGATGAGCCTTTTACGATGAAGCCTTTTTCCCCCCATGTTTATTTGCAGTAGGTGTGGTCCCACAGGCAATGTGAATTGTCCTACTGGGTATAATCAAATAACGAAAATACCAACTAGTCAGTCCAGAGACAGTGAGAAAGAGCAGAGAGTCGGTGCATGAGGCCGAGTCCAGGGTAGGGCCTGCTGTGGCCATGGGGCCACGGGGAGACCCAGCGTGTCAGGAGACAGTGGCTGGGCGTGATGAGGGTGCCCATGAGAGGAGCTGCCGGAGGAAGGGATGGCACTCGCCAACGAAGTGGAGGAGCAGCTGGAGAGGTGTCGGGGAAGAGAGCATCTCAGGAGGGAAGACGCGGTTGATCAGCGGTGTCATGGCTGCTTTGAGGCCGAGCAAGGTGAGGACAGAGAAGCATCCCCGGGGGAGGCAGGCACGGTGGGCATCAGTGTGCCAGGAGTCTAGGGACTGAGGCTGCACAAGGCTCAAGCTGGACAGGTGGGTCACCTGAGGCATGGTGGGCCCAGGGAGCCAAACGCAGACACACAGTCCCCAGGGCAGGAGGCGGTGTGACTGGGAGCAGAACCCGGGGGCCAGCGCTCTGTCCTAAGTCCTCATGGACAGAGACACGGCAGCTGGGGCTCCGCAGCAGCCAGAGGAAGGGGCCCTGGTGACTGAGCCTATCTGGCACCTACCCAACTCAGCAGGGATAGCTGGCTGAGTAGTGGCCCCTGGAGGTGGTGTCCCCCAGAAACTGATCAAACCTCAACTGCAGGTGGCTCCAGCCGTGGGTGTCATGACCCCTCAATCCCAGTGGCTCCTTCTGGGTCATCAACTACTGACCCATCCTGGCCCCTACTACCTGCTAGGCCAGATCAGGGATCCCCCCAAACACACACCTTTGACCCTCTGCCGGTCTGGACTCCTCCACTGCATGAGGGCCGCGTCCCCAGGCCTCCTGTCCTGCACTTCCGGAGCCCCAGGACCCTGGAATTCCTTGTCTACACACGCACATGCCAACCTGTTCTGAAACGACCTGTCCCTAGCTGACTCTTCCGCTGGTCTTCCCACTTGCTGAGGGGGCTGTGGGGGTGTCTCACTTGTGTCTGAACCTCCCGCGGCCCAGGGCCTGGCCTGCTCAGGTGCCACCCCAGCCTGGCTGGCTCTTTTCTGTGCCCGCCTGTCCTGCACCCCAGCCCTCACTGCCTCTCAGGCTCCTGCCCAGCTGGGTGGGTTTCTCCAGCTTGTTCCCTTGGGGTCCGTGTGCCCCACCCCCACTTGAACAAGCCATCGCAGATCTGGGTTAGTTATAAATAGCCAGGCCCAAGACTCTTCTTTTAGCTGAAAAGAAGCAAAGTGAACGAGCAGAAAGGCACACCCGGCACGCGTTTTATTTTTAATCTCCCTCTGTCTCAAAACGAACCGGGTCCCAGCACTGAGCATTTCTAGGAGCAGAGGGCCAAATGCCTGAGAAACAAAACCAGAGGAGCTGAGAACCCTGCCTGGCTTGGCACCCATCTGCTGTGTGACCTTGGGCATTTGAGTGACCTTTCTGGGCCTCGGTTTCCTCACCAAGGGAGAAGGGGGACAGCGGAGGTAACTACCTCTGATATTCCGACTTTTCTGACCTCAGCTTGCTCCCTGTATCCTTCCCCTGGCCTGTGCCCATCCCAACTTGGGAAGCAGCTCCCCGTAGCCCCAGCAGAGACACTCGTCCCTGAGATTTCCCAGAAAGCTCAAATCCAGGTGCAAATGAGGCCACAGTGAGGCCCCAATTTGATGATTCACAACTTCCTCACGCCCAGGCCTTTGCTCAGGTGGTCCCCAGCCCAGAACCTTGTACCCCCATCTGCCAGCAAAAATCCTTCTTGAAAGGTCAAATTGTCACCTCCCCACCGTGAGCTGTGCCGGTCATGGCTGTACCTGACGGGGAGCAGGGTTGGGAGCAGGAGGCCAGGTGTGTGGCCTGGCAGTGGCCCCCCTAAAGGGGAGGGTGGAGGGGCAGAAAGGAGCAGGCCACCAAGAGAGGTGGCCGGGGGACCACTGACAGGCTCTGCAGGGCTTGGGATATGTCCTGCTCCTCACCCCCCACCCCAGCAAGCCCTTGCTGGCAGCTGGGGCTCAGTGTTGGTGGGACGCAGGCACCTCCTGCCACCCTGCCCAGATGTTCTGGGCACACAGTGACAGTCCCTTACGTGGATGTGGAAATCTGTAGCACAGGAAGCTCCCACCCACAACCCCGCCGGTGGTGTACAACCCCGCGCGAGGTAGGCTCGCCTCAGTGATGAGGAAACCAGCCATAGAGCTGCGACAGGATACACCTAGGGGTCAAACTAGGCTTTTTCGGAAGTCTGTGTGTATTAAATCTTAAAAAGCCCAACACACCCCAAGCAACAGGAAACTGCTTTTCCTGTGTCATGAGTGCCCTGAGAACAAATGGGGCAGAGCTAGCTGCTGCACCCTGGCACCCCAGGGAGGGGCCGGTCGGGGCACTGGGAGCCGCTGGACATCAGGGGACTTGGTTGAGGGCAAGGTGGGAGCCACTGAACACCCTGCCCCGCCTCTCCACCCCTCGCCCCGGGCACCTGCCATTTGATGTCCTCAGGGAGTGAGGGAGGAAGGCCGGGGTGATGTCTTCGAAGAGGAAGTCCCTGGTGCTAATTGGCACTCAGAGACCTTGAGGTGAATTAACCTGTTTATTTGTCTCTCTAGAGTAAATCAGAGGGTTTAGCTGCCGATGGCAGAAGAGAGAGGTGTTTGCTGGTGGCCACCTCCCTGGGGGGCTATGGATGGCTTTGCTGTGGGTGGCTGGGCTGCAGGGCAGTAGTGAGGGGCTGTGTGTGGGGAAGGGCTGCCCTCCCTGGAGCTCTGGCACATTCCCTGTGCTCATCTTGGCGACTCAGGGCAACATCTGGGCCCCTTGGGACGCTCCCCATGACGGGGTTCTGGGTTCTCTGGGCAGCCACGTGCAGACAATCCCAGGAGGGAGGAGCAACTGGAGGGGTGACTGGGACCTCTGTGTGGGGAGGCTCACTTCACTGTGCCTCTCCCAGCACCTGCACCCCAGCTGTGCGAGGGGAGCCCCCCGTCCCATGGGGTATCCGGTCCCTTCCAGATAGACCCCTGGGCTAGACCCTATGGGCTCCTGTCACCTTTAGTTGAGGCCACAGCCCTTTTTGGTATATAAAACACTGGTACACTCTGGGTCTTATGTCTCAGACTATTCCAGGTTCTTCTCAAGGGCTGACCAGGCCAATGTGGGGGCTCCAGTGGCTTTGAGACGTTTCACGTTGGGGCGGGGCTCGACTGGCTCCACTGCTCTGGGGCGGGGAGGGAAGAGAGGAGGCTCCCCTCCTGTGCCTGGGACCCCGGGGAGTTGAGCTGTCGGCTCTCCTAGGCCCAGCTCTGCAGGCCAACCAGCAGGGTAGGGGCGGCCGGCCCACCCTCGGTGTCTTTCCTGTCCCGCAGGGGCCCAAGGCATCCTCAACAGCGGCCTGATCCCCTCGCTGGTGTGGAGGATGCAGAAGGAGCAGGGGGCCGTCCAGGAGCTCATTCTGGACACGCTGGCCTCCTGCCTGCAGGTGGATGCCACGGAGGCCCTGGGCAGCCCCGTGGTGCCCTTTCTAAAGCAGCAGCTCCTCAGCGGCAGCGACAGCATTCGGGCCAAGGCTGCCCGCACGCTCATGGCCATCAGGTGAGGCCTGGCCTGGGCCCGACCCCGCTGGCCTGACAGTGTCTTGGATCCCGGGAAACCCCCTAGCCTGGACGACACCAGGTGGCTGGGCACCCGCCTCCACGGGGAAGGCAAGTGCAGGAGAACACTGGTGGTGACAGGGTGCCTGCTGCTCACTAAAGTGCTTTCTATGTGCCAGGCGTTGTCTGCAAACGTCCCATTTAGACAACCCCCAAGAAAGGCGATGTCTCTCTTTACAGGTGGGGAAACTGAGGCAGCATGTCTTGACACTTACGCAAGGTCACGTTGGAGCACAGTGTACATCCTGGCCTGGAAACTGAGGCAGCACAAGCTGCGGGGCTGTGGAGAGGGGTGGTGTGCATTCCCACATTGACCCCTTGTCCCAAGCACGAGCTGGTCACCAACCACAGAGTCCCCACCTTAGCTGTGTCCTTTTAGTGAGGGCCCTAGGTCCTGGCTACCTTCCATCTGGGATTCTCACTGGAGGCCTGGCCAGTATTTCTGCAAGTGCAGCCCCTGGGAGGCCCGTTAAATGCAGGTTCCTGGGCCCTGGCCAGCCCCATCACCCGTCAGGTTTGCTCAGAGGTCTCTTTCCAGCGGGACCAGGACAGAGGCTTTCCAGGAGAGAAAATTGCGGCCTTCCCCCTCCCTCCTGCCCTGCACTGATCAACCATCCCTACTATTTTGTGTGTCACCCCCAAGGTGACCTCTGGAGAACAGGCTTTGCTCTGTTTGCTGCTTTAGACCAAAGGTTCTCAGTGGGTGGCTTTGGCCTACTACTTGCTGCAGGAATGAATCCAGGAATCCCTGCTGGGGGGGCCTAGGACTCTGCATCCCTCAGGCCCACATCCCTGAAAGCTCAACAGCCTCAATGTCCCAGTTAGTGGCTGGCCAACCCCGTTTCCAGTGAAGACAGTGACCAAACTGTCTTCCTATGGAGCACCTGTGTCTTTCAGGTGTTACTAAGAGTTCTAGAAAAACGTGGGTTCTCTGGATGGCTATGTTTGGGAAAGGTTGATTCAGCTAACTGAGTAGAGCGGGGCATGTGGTGCAGGAATGCAGTCCCAGTGACTCAGGAGGCTGAGACAGGAGGATCACTTGAGCCCAGGAGTTCGAGGCTACACTGAGTTAGGATTGCACCACTGCACTCCAGCCTGAGCAACAGAGCAAGACCCCATCTCTAAAAAACAAAAAATAAAACAAACTAAGTAAGTGACACAGGGGTCTTTCCAGCCCTGTGACTTTCCCAGGGGGCCCATGGACAATGTTTCCTGGCCCAGGGAGCCCTTCTCTTTTGGGGGACAGTGTTGGCCCTCCTAAGTTGGGAAACTCTTGGGGAGTCCACTACCTGCCTGTCCACAGCTTCGTACAGTGTCAGAATGAGAAGCGACCCAAGGTCTTCTTGTCTCAGCCTCCACCTGAGTTGCCCAGCACCAGCAGCTTGCTGCGGTTTGGGGCAGCCTGGCCCTCTGACTCTTGGGCAGAGTCACACAGGTCTCCCTGTGTCTTGCACCCCTGGGTCCTGCTCTTCCTCATTTTGGGACCAGGGAGAACGTGTCTTGTTTCTTTTCCTCGTGATGGCTTAGGGTGGGGCTCCAGCACCCCCGGAGCTCACACCAGAGCTCCTCGGCTCCCTGGCCATCCTGGACCACCAGGAGTAGTCCCAACACAAGCCCTTTCCTTTTGTGTCCCCCTGGGGCATTCCTGGGTGGGCCTTGCCCCCTCCTACCCTCAAGCAGAGGTCCCAGCTGTCCCCTCTCTGCTCCAGCATCCCCCAGCAGGGCAAGAAACAGGTGTGGCAGTACGGTGTCATCCCCATCCTGGTGCAGCTGCTGAAAAACAATGTGGATGAGGTGCAGGCCAACGCTGCCGGGGCCCTGATGTTCGCCGCCGTGACCACGGAAGGTGAGGCGGGGGCAGGGATCGTGCCGGCAGCCTCGACGACCTTTCAAAACCTCACCCTTCGGGTGCTCAGGGGCCGGGTGTTGCCCCCCGGGTCCCCATGCTCTGCCAAAATCCTCCTCCTGGCCTGTCACTAAGTCCTTTCAAGGGTCGGTCTGAGCCTCCCTCTGCTTCCTGGGCACCGTGGGCCAGTCACTCGCATTAGGACCTCGGGGCCTTGGCACCAGGCTCTTCCCTGGGCCTGGAATTCCCTCCTCCCACCCAGGCCCCTGCTGAGCAGTGATTCTGGGATCCATTAGCTTGCCATCTATGCCTCCGTTATCCTGAGCTCTAAGCAAGCCCTGGAGCTCTTGACTCCATGGTGTTTGTTGATCATAATGACTTTCCCAAACTGGGGAAGGGGGCAAATCCCCCTGACCAAGCCCCCCACCTCAAAACTCTCAGCCAGTCAGGCTTCCCCGTGAAGTCACCCAACCCTGGTTTCCACACCTGGCAGGCTGGGGCGTGCCACTCCAGGGCCTCAGAAAAGCTGTCTGACCTCCCCACTGGCCCACATGCACCCCCAGCCTGTGCCCTGTGCTTCCTTTGCGGTCCGTGGAGGACCGTCTGGGCTCAGATTTGCAATCAGTGTGCTGCAAGGAGCGTCCCAAAGACAGGTCCTCCCGGCCACTCCCACCAGACCCTAGAGGTGGAGTCTGAGGCAGAAGGAGGGGACAGGCTGGGGGCCTTCTCAGAGTCCACAGCCCCCCTTTTGGTTGTGCAGTCAGGGAGCTCGCCGTGTGCGGCAGGGGCTCCCCCTGCGGGTTTGCCTCGGGGCAGCTGCGGCCCAGTGTTCTCCTCGCCTGGCTTCCCGCCAGAGCAGCTGGAGGGCGGGGGGCTCGCTGGGGGCCTGGCAAGGGCCGGAGACACAGGACACTGGCACCCAGGGATGTGAGGCCACCTCCTCCTGAGCTGGCACTCCAGCCAAGGTTCCTGAGCCCCTGCCACGTGCCAGGCCTTGTGCTGGACTGTGGGGACCTGGGGGCTCAGCTTTGGGAGAGGCAGGGTGAGGAGTGAGGTGGGGGAGGGGCACAGCCTGGCAGGGCACAGGACAGGGGCTGCGCCTCCTCTGGGAGGGGCGTGGGATCGACCCCAAGGACAGCGGCAGTCAACAGGGCAGGGCTGAGGCTGAGTTTGATGAGCACTGCAGGAGGGTGGGGCCGGTGAGGACGGTGGGAAGGGGCAGCGTGTGTGCGTGTGGGCGCCTGGTGCGGAGTAGGTGCTCAAGAAATACTCACCACGTAAACGAACTGTTGGATTTACAATTTGAAAAGACCATTCGTGTTGCCTGTGAGGACTGGGTTTCGGAACAGGAATAAGGGCGAATGGGGAGAAGCCAGCTGGGGGCTGGAAGGGCAGGAGATGAGGGGACCTGGCCTAGGCTGGACTCGGCAAAGGGTGCGGGAGAGGTGGGGGTGGGGAGGACAGGGGGCCAGGGTGGCGCCTCCCCTTGAGACAGCGAAGGCAGAGGCGGGAGGCTGGGGGAGGGTGGAGTGAGAGAGGTGGGAAGAGGCCCCCTCGGGCTGTTGGGGACACCCTGTCCTGGTGGCCTGCAGGGAAGTATGCGGCCCTGGAAGCAGAAGCCATCAGCCCGCTCCTGGACCTGCTGTGCTCGCCCACGAACAAGGTGCGCCTGTATGCCACCAAGGCCCTGACCATGCTGGCCGAGGCCCCTGAGGGCCGCAGAGCCCTGCAGTCCCACGTGCACACCTTCCGTGCCCTCGAGGAGGAAGCCAGTAAGGCCAGCACACGGCGGGCAGCCCAGATCGCCATCAGAGTCATTGAGTGGAAACCCTGAGCCACTGGCGGGGCAGACCTGCTAAGCCGCCTCCATCCTGAATAAAAGGCTGAATCTCTTTATCTTGAGTCCGAATGGCACTTTGTGTTCCTGGAGCACGGTCACATCCTCGCTCTTTCTCTTGTCAAACTGGAAATGCCAGGCCCAGAAGGACTGGGTCCTGGATGCCACAGGCTAAACCCAGGGCTGGAGACGGGTGGGAGGTGGCCTCCAAGCTCCGCTCTCTGCTGGGGCCAAGAGTCCACCTCAGAAGGTAGAGAGCAGGGCTCAGCCCTCCGGGGACAAGGCTGGGGACAGGGACTTCAGTTGGGGGAAGGAAGGGACACAGCTGGGCCAGGCACCACCCAAGCTTCGGACACTTGAGTGACCAGCCCTTGGGGTGTGGCTGGGCACAGCCCTCTCAGCCCGGGTGAGGAAGGAAGGTGAGGGGCTCCCTCAGGGACGAGTGCTCCGGACAGGGGTAAGTTCTGGGGTCCTCCTGAATATCGTCCCCCAGACAGCTGCGTTCCTCTCCAAAGCAAGGAAGTTGGCTGAACACGCTGGGGGGCTGGCCTGAGGCCTCTCCCCTTGGGCCTGCCGGGACCTGGGGCAGCCCCCTGGGGAGCTTTCCACCTGTGTCTCCGCCGCCACTTGTCCCCTGCAGGGAAGCTGGCTAAGGGGGCTGGAGAGCTTGGGGAAGGAGACAGAGCTGGGCTGAGAGGACGGGCTGGGAGCAGCCAGGCTGCAGGGGGCCTGGGCATGGGGACGAGGTTGGGGAGTGACCTGGAGAGCCCCTCAATCTCCCCCCACCTATCCCTGCCTGGCCTGGCAAGTTCCCCAGTTTTGGGGGAGGAGCGGTTCTGGCCTCTGTTGGAGGAGCTACAGGAGCCTCCAGAGCTCAGCTTGGGGGCTGGGCCCTTCTGTCTGGGGCTGAGCTGGGCCTTAATCTTTCCCCAGGGGCTTTCTGAGCCTCGCTGTCTCAAACGGGGTTCCCCTCGTTCACCCAGCGGTCATGTTTCCTGTGGGATGTCCGCTCCTCCCAGAACAAAGGTCATCAGCAAAACCAGAATCCCAAAGTGAGCCTCTTCTTCCTGTCCTCTCAGTAAGCCCCAGAAACAGAAGTTCGTATCCCTGGAATGAAGGGCTTGGCCCAGCTAGGCCCTCTTGTTCTGGAAGGGACTGGCTGCTGGGCCCAGCTGGGGTTTCAGGTTCAATCCCATCCTCAAAAAGGCCCCTTGAAAGGAAACCTTTTCTCCTTCAGGAAAAGAGGTACTCAAGGGGCTCCGCTTCCTCATGTCCCAGTCCTGCCTCAGCACAGAGCAGGCCGGCCTCACCTCTACCCAGCCAGGGAGGCTCCAGCCATGGTCACCCTCCCTACTGCCAAAGCCCTGGGCTCCTGGGCTCCTGTAGAGCCCTCTCTCTCTCTGCATGGCCAGTGGTGTTGGTGTTTCTCACAGTTCTGTCCTGGTCCTCTCTTCTCCCAATTTCCCCAAACGATCTCAGCCACCTGGCTGGAGACCTCCTCCACCAGGCTGCCTTCTTAGCTGGGCCTGCCCTCTGCCCTCTTGCCCCCGAATCTGGGTCTCCAGCTCCAGCCTCTTTCCTGAATTCTGGATCCTTATATCCAACTTAACATCTACTCTTAAATGTCTCCAGGCAAGAATTAACACCAAACCTTCACAAACTGTTCCAAAAAATAGAAGAAGAGGGAACATTTCCAACCCATTCTAGGAGGGTAATACCGCCCTAATACCAAAACCAGACAAAGACATCACAAGAGAAGAAAACTATAGACCAATATTCCTTATGATTATAGAGACGAAAACTCAACAAATATTAGCATACCAAATCCAGCAACATATTCAAAGCATTGTACACCGTGATCAACTGGGGTTTACCCCAGGAATGCACAGTTGGTTTGGCGTACGAAAATCAATCAATATAATACAATAGGCAGGTGGCTCACGCCTGTAATCCTAACACTCTGGGAGGCCAAGGCAGGGGCAACACTTGAGCTCAGGAGTTTGAGACCAGCTTGAGCAAGAGCAAGACCCTGTCTCTACTAAAAATAGAAAAATTAGCCAGGCGTTGTGGCATGCACCTGTAGTCCCAGCTACTTGGGAGCTGAGGCAGGGGGATCGCTTGAGCCCAGGAGTTTGAGGTTGCTGTGAGCTAGGCTGACGCCACAGCACTCGACTCAGGGCAACAGAATGAGACTCTGCCTCAAAAAAAAAAAAAAAAAAAAAAAAAATATATATATATATAATACAACATATCCATAGGATAAAGGACAAAAATCACATGGTCATCTTAATAGATGCAGAAAAAGCATTCTGCAAAACCCAACACTGCATTCATGATTAAAAACAAAAACAGGCTGGGCATGATGGCTCAAGCCTGTAATCCTAGTACTGTGGGAGGCCAAGGTAGGAGGATCACTTGAGGCCAGGAGTTTTAGGTTGCAGTGAGCTATGATGATGCCACTACACTCTAGTCCAGGTGACAAAGTGAGACCCTGTCTCAAAAAAACCAAAAACAAACAAAAAAACAAAAACAAACTCTCAGCAAACTAGGAATAGAGGGGAGCTTCCTCAATATGATAAACAACATCTTCAAAAACTCAGCTGACATCATATTCAGTGGCGAAAAACTGACTGCTTTCCCCAATATCAGGAACAAGATAAAGATGTCCACTCTTGTCACTTCTATTCAGCATATTACTGGAGGTTCCAGTTAGGGAAGTTAGGCAAGAAAAAGAAAGGCGTCCAGATTATAAAGACAGAAGCAAACTATCTCTGTTCACAGATTACATGAGCTTGTACAAGAAAAATACCAAGGAAATACATGTAAAAACTATTAGGGCTGGGCGCGGTGGCTCAGGCCTGTAATCCTAGCACTCTGGGAGGCCAAGGCGGGAGGATCGTTTGAGCTCAGGAGTTCGAGACCAGCCCGAGCAAGAGTGAGACCCCGTCTCTACTAAAAAAATAGATAGAAATTAGCTGGACAACTAAAAATATATAGAAAAAATTAGCCGGGCATGGTGGCGTATGCCTGTAGTCCCAGCTACCTGGAAGGCTGAGGCAGGAGGATCATTTGAGCCCAGGAGTTGGTGGTTGCTGTGAGCTAGGCTGATACCAGGGCACTCTAGCCCGGGCAACAGAGTGAGACTCTGTCTCAAAAAGAAAAAAAAAAAAAAAAGGAGGATTCACACTTTTTTTAATAATTAAAAAAAACTATTAGAACCAATAAACAAATTCAGCATCATTGTTGGATACAAGATCAATATACAAAAAAATTAATTGTATTTCCATACGTTAGCAATGAACCATCCAAAAATGAAATTGAGAAAACAATTTCAATTACAATAGCATAAAAAAGAATAAAATACTTGGGAATAAATTTAATGAAAAGAGTGTAAGATTTGTGCACGGAAAACAACAGTGTTGAAAGACATTAAAGAAGATCTAAATATACAGGAAAGACATCCCATGTTCATGGATTACAAAACTTAATATTGTCAAGATGGCAATAAACATTTTCATGCAGCTCAACCTCTGTATGTCGGAAATAAGCTCATCTTTTCCCCATACCTGTTCTTTCTCCAGTGTGACCTATCTCTGGAATTAGTGCCTTCGTCCACATGCTCAAGCCAGAGAGTCGCCTCCCTCCAAAGTTCCCCTTCTCTTTGCCACTAACTTGCCTGCATTGCCCTAGCAGGCTCCTGGTGGCTGTCCCTGCTTCCCTTCATCTTCCCAGCGGCAGCCACTTCCCTGCCTAAGCACCCAGGGACTTAGGCCTCCAAAGCATCCAAGGCCCTTGCTCTCCCCCACACTGTTCTCCATGCACATGCCATGTTTCGACATCCTCAAACACGCCTTGCCCTCTTGCCTCGTGTCTGTGTGTCCCTTCTGTTATCCGGGCAACTGACCTTCTCCTCACCTGACTCTGGGGCCAGGCGGGGCTCCCTGCTGGCCACTGCTGCAGTGCACACACTGTGTGGTGGGCCAGCATGTAGCCGGGGTGCCAGGCAGGGCGCTGCAGGCCTTGTGTCCGCCCCGTTGCTAGGATCCCTTGCTGAGCCTCCGTCTCCTCCCTGTGAAGTGTGGTTAATTCTCATCCTTCCACGGGGCAGTTTTGTGGATTGAATGTGATGACGCATTTACCCTGGGCCTGAAAACAGTAGGCCACACGAAATACTGGCTACAGCTGCGGCTGTTGGTTTCCCCCTGTAGACCTACACTCCAGAGACCAGCTCCCAAGTGCTCTGTCCACAGCTATTTCCTTGGAGCTCCACACAGAGGCTGGCACCTAGCAGGACCTCAGAAATGTCAGCTGAAGGATTAAAGAAGGGATGAAGCCTGGTCATATGACTACACCTTCAGAGAATGATTGTTGTGATGAGATCACCTCCAGGCACCTGAAAGACTTTCCCTAAAGACACAAATCATTTATTTTGGTCTAGAAAGAAGGAAGAGGAAGGAGAGATTTAGGGGGCCTCTACAGAAACGCAGCCCAGGAGTGGTCTGTGTCTGATAGCTGAAGGGGGTCTACCCTATGGGCTCAACTCCCAGTAATGGCCCCGTAGCAGGCAGACGGAGCAGGGCTGGGGAGAGCTCTGCAAGGCCGGAGTTTCCTCTGCACCTGCCCGCCGGGGGTGTGGTGCACCGGAACACACCCCAGACAGTGCCGAGCTGTGGGGAGGACTGTTCTCCTCGAGCAGAGCCTGCCTCGGCCCCGCCCCTGGTCCAGGCGGGGGCGGAAGGTCCGTCCCCGAGCGGCTGCTGCGCCTGGCCTGTGGTCATCAGCGAGACCCCTGGGGCGGGGCTCGCACAACATCTTGGCCAGCAGGGCTGCCCCTCTGAGGGTACGGAGAGAGCAAAGCAGGAAAGAAATGGTGACAGTGAAGTAAACACAAGCAAAAATCCCAAATATATCTAGAGATGAAAAGCCAAAATTAAATTTAAAGCGAAAGTCAGTGTTTATGCAGTGGAGCCATTTGGAGAAAATGACTCATTCCACAAAGGAACAGATGTTCCCACTTGCATAGTCTCTGTAATCGCGAATGGACCTTGCCCCGTCCTGCTGCGTGGCATGCGTGTCCTGCAGCTGGTGGCCCTTGATGCAGGACACCAAGGGCACATTTTCATGAGTGCAATGCTCAGCCCCAGACCCGTGGGTGTCCCCGCAGGAAGCGCTTCTCGCCCTTCCTGAGGAGGGAATCTGGGAGGGCAGCAGCTCCGCCGCCCTCCTGGGCACGCCCCGGCCGAGCCGCTTCAGGAGTAGTAGAGGTGGCCGAAGATCACAAGCACCAGCAGGATGACAGCACTGATGTTGACAAAGTGCTTCCAGAAGGGCTTCTCCGATGTAACGCCCCATGCTCTACCTTCTGTCTTCTCGGTGGCCCTTCCTGGGGCCAGCCCCTCTGTGCCTCCCAATGTGTCACGGTGCTCCACTGTCTCCTTGGGTGTCTTCGCTGGGGACACTTTGGGGCCCAGCTGTGGCTCCAGGCCACAGAACAGGTCCCAGGCCCTCCTGGGGCAGCCCTGGGCCTCCTGGAATGCATCTGGAACAGAGGGAATAGGCAAGGTCAGGGGGCACGTTGGGGAGGGCAGCCCTTGCAGAGAGTCCCATCTTGGCAGGGAGTCCCGTCCTCAGCCCCTGGCTGTGGAATGCCTCCAACCATCCTCAAAGACACGACAGGGTCAGAGCGGGATGAGGGGCGTGGGGAGCGTCTTGGGGGTGGCATGGGGCTGCAGAGTGCTCAGCTGTGCCCAGATCCCCTCGACTGGGACCGCAGAGGTGGCATCACAGGAGCACAACCCTCCCTGGGGTGTTCCTGGTGTGCTGTGGTAATGCCTGCCCTCTCTGTCTCTACAGGTCTAGGGAGCCACTCTCTTTGGTGACCTCTCGGGGAGTGTCTTTTCCAGGCAGCTACCAGTCTCACTACTTGAAGGCACATCCCTGATGTGGTCCAGGAAGGGCGTGCAGGAATGACAGGAAGGTGCCATTCATGTCTCCAGGCGAAACTAATGACAGGCTTGAACATTACTCTGGTGTCCCTGCCCCTCGGGGCCTGCTCAGGCTCGGGTCAGCACCACGGTCAGCTCCGGCACAGCCGCCGCTGGAATGTGACCCTGGAATGGTTCCCTCCTGGATGACAAAACAACCGTTCTGTCAGAGCAGGCTCCCAGCAGCATGTGCTGTGATGTCTTCTGTGTCTCATCCCCTTGGAGCCTCTGCGCCAGCGTCTCCTGGGCTCCCGTCCCCGCGGCCAAGACTGGGGAGGCATCAGGGATGATGGAACTCATCAGCCAGGGACGGAGGAGCCTCCGTTACAAGGGGAGGGCCAGGGACTCAGATAGCCGGCGCTGGCACTGGGAAGCCCTGAGCACCACACCCTCGCTCGCGTCCTCACACACCCACGTTGCCACACGGTTACGCAGCTTCCGGGACCTGAGAGGCTGCTGCTTGGAGAGGCGTTGGACCCAGCATGGCAGAGGCAACCGGACATTCGATCGCAGCCCAAAGGTACAACTGTCACCGCAAACAGCAAAGGCCAGAGAAGGCAGTGGGACAGCCCAGTGGCTCTGCGCCCACACTTAGGAGTCAGACTGCCTGTGTTGAAATGCCAGCTCTGCCACGGACTGGGTACGGGGCCCAGGGCAAGTTACTGCACCGCTCAGGGCCTCAGCTTCCCCGGCTCTAAAATGGGGATAGTGATTGTACCTCTCATGTATGTGTGAGACTGTGGCAGTGCCTGGCACACTGTGGGTAGCCAGCGAGCCAGCTTATACCCCTTAGAGGAGAAGAACCAAGGCAGGCATCTGGGGGGGCTGCAGCCGTGCACCCTCCAGGGGCGTGGGGTCCCATGGCCAGGAGAGGCCACTGCCCTGCTCCACAGAAGCCCATGGAGCCCACCCCGGCCAGGTGTGCTCTGCTGCCCGTGTCAGGAGGCAGCCCCAGGCCTCTCTGGGACCTGGGTTTCCCTGGCGGGAGTGCGGAGGGGCCCCAAACCCTGCCTGCTCCCAGCCGGGCCCCTCCTCCCTCCCCCAGACTCAGCCCCCCCACACTGTCCCCTCAGCCTCAGGGCTAATCTCATTGTGCCCTTATCCCCGTTTGCGTCAGGGCCGAAAGCAGCTCAGGTCACCCTCCCCCTTGGCCCCGAACACCCCTTTTCTGACTCTGTCTGCTGAAACCCTTCCTCCCGGTCCCCTGGAGGTCCCAGGGCGTCAGCCTGTCCCTGGAACATTCTCTCCCTTCTTGCTGGGACTGAAACCTACTTCTCCAGAACCGCTTCCCCTTGGCGCCCTCCTAGGTGGGGCTGTTCCCCCACCTACGCCTCCCGGAGACAGGCAGGTCCTCACAGACCATGTCCCCCGGCCCTCGCAAGGAGCCCTCTGGAGCCCTCCGACCCTCCCTCCCAGGCAGTGCACCCCAGCGCGGTCTCTGTGTGGCCAAACCCAGCCAGTCCTCAGGCCCCGCCTTTCCTCGCCTCAGCAGTCGCCTGACTAGCACCCGGTCCCTGCCCAAAACGCTCGCTTCTGGGACACCAAACACTTCTGACTCCCTGCCCCTCCTCTGGCTCCTCCTCATGGCCTGGGGTACCCCGCCCACCCGCCTCAGCCCCACACCCCTCCTCTGCCTGCTCCGCGCAGCTCGCAGGGCCCACCAGGGCCTGTGCTTCCCTCTCCCAGCCGCAGCGCTCCGCATGGACGTGCCACGGGCATCACCACCGCCACGTGCCCTAAACACATCTCAGGAGAAGTGCAAGACGGGGCCTCTGCCTGGAAGCACATTTCTGAGGTGCAGATCGCGGGGCAGCAGCACAGAGCAGGCCACACAGGACCCCTGCCCAGGGCTCAGGATCTCCCTTCTCACCTGGCCGTGATGCGGGCGCGGGGAGTCTCTTCCTCTGCATGTCAGCGTCCAGGTCTACCCCTTCCGCCTGGCTGTTGCGTAAACTCCAACGGAGCCGGTGCAGCTGGGGAGGGAGAGCGGGAGGGGAATGTCACTACCCAGGACCCTGCCGGGGGGGCCACACAGTACCGTGGCCTGCAGCTGGGCACCAGGATCTCCAAGGACCGAGAAGACATCTAGCTGTTAGACTCCAACAAACGACAGAAAGAATATGGGATGGGAAAGTGTAGGAACTGGGACCTCTGGACTGCAGTACTGGCTCTGGCACCGTGTGGTTGTGTGACCTTGGCAAAGGGTGAAACAACCTGTCTAGCCTCAGTGTCTGTCACCTGTGAGGTAAGGGGCTGGAGGCAATGAGCTCAGGGCTCCTCGATGTGAAGGTCCAGGAGCATGCACCCCTTCGGGGTAGACTAAGGGTCTACTTCTGCTGGTGGTGAGGGGGAAACCTTGTGACCGGGATGGGCAGGACAAGGCAGCCCCAGAGCTGCTTCCAGCCCAGAAGCCTGCTCTCGATGTCAGAGCCGAGCACTGACTCGCCCAGCCTGAACCTGGCCCGGGACACAGGTCAGCTGGGCCTTTGCAGACCCGGAGGGGGCACGCCCTTTCTTTTCTGGTCTGCTTCCTAAAAACACATATGGAAACTTCGGGGAGTAAGATAACCCAGTCAATAGTTGTTGCTGTTTTAGAAAATTATTATTATTTGTGAGACAGGGTCCTGCTGTTACTGGGGTGCAGTGGCACCTCGTAGCTCACTGTAACTGCAACAGAAGCATGGGCCTGAGAAAGGGCAAAAGGTGTTACAAGTTCTCTCCCTGCCCCTCACTGCTTTTGGGATTTTAAACCTGCATTCCCGCCCAAGGCCAGTGATCAGAGGGGCAGGGCAGTGTTCTTTGTTCTTTGTACCACAGGAGATGGCTCAACGGAATTGTCTGGGCAGAAGTCAGGAGATGTCTTCACACTTCACGGGAGATGCTGTAGTTCAACAGCCATAGCCCGAAGCTGAAAACTCCCTTTAAAAGCTCCGTATTTCTGCTTATAGGTAGGACAATGTTTTTTCTTTAAGATAAAAGTCTGCCATCCTCCTCATTTGCTGGCAAATTAATGAACTTCTCTTTCCTTCTCCTCAAGCCGCTTGTCCTCATTCTTTGTTCAGCTATGGGGACAAGTACCGAACTTTTGGTAACGTAATCTCAAACCCCTGGGCTCCAGCGATCCTCCGACCTCGGCCTCCGAGTAGCTGGGGCTACAGGAGTGCGCCGCTGCGTGCAGCTTGCTTTTCTGTTTTTAAGGGCTGGGGTCAGCATATGTGCAACTATGTGAGCATGACCACAGGTTGATCCTGGAGCAGACACATCTGAATCTGTTGCCCCAGCCTGGGTGGAGGACATTTGAGTCTCTGTCCGCATAGTTTCCTGCTAACTCCCAGCAGGGGTGTTTAGGAGCCCTGTGGGGTTGGGCTGCCACCAGCCTGAGCCCCATCTCTCAGACTGAAATGTTCGAACTAAAATTCTGTTGTGTTGATGACAGAGACTAGGCGTAGCCTTTACTTGCTTCCTGATGATGCCACATGTACACATTTTGCCTTCCCAAGGACATGGTCCACCTCCTGTGGATGAGGTCCCCGGGTGTGCTGGAAGAGCCTGGGTTCCAGGGCTGGGTGGTGACTGTGGGCAGAGAGCCCCTCTCCCCTGGCAGTGGCAAGCGGAGGCGCCGTGTGTGGAGGGCCCAGGCCAGGGCCTGGCACACTGTCACTGATCCATAAACACTCCTTTTGCTCTTTCTTGCTCCCTCCCCTTCTGGCAGCTACTCTGTGTTCTCCAGAGCATGCACACTGCTAGGCAGGTGGGAAACACTCAAAAAACGCCAGGATGACTAACTGAGAAGTGTGTAAGAGCAAAGTTGAGAGTAAGAGAACAGCAGAAAAGAATGCAGACAATACCGACTGTGAACTAAAATAAAATCTTAAGCCCTCCAGCTGACTGAATGGACCCCTCTTGGCCAAGGGGACCCCAGAAATACCCTAAACTGAGTTGCTGGCCATGAGAAGGGAAGTCAAACGCGCTTCGTCATGCCCCTGTCTCTTCTTGAAGATGTCCTTTGTAACTCATAACCAGGCCTAAGTCCACGCAGGACAAAACTTGAACCACACCTGCAGGTCCTCAATTTACCCAGCAGATCTCATGAGTCCATGTCCAGTGTGCGTGCTTGTCTCTGAATAGCAGACTTCCTTATCTTAAAACATTCCAAGCCTTTGGACAAAGCTTCATTTCCTTGACCAATTACCA
Source organism: Indri indri (assembly GCA_004363605.1). Classification (NCBI taxonomy): domain Eukaryota; kingdom Metazoa; phylum Chordata; class Mammalia; order Primates; family Indriidae; genus Indri; species Indri indri. The sequence goes on along the minus strand of RJWJ010003000.1, from coordinate 15,529 downwards.
ATCAAAGAATCTTCAAACCCATCTATAACCTGTAAGCTCCTGCTTCGAGATGCCCTGCCTCGTCAGGCCAAACCAATGTGTGCCTTCCATGTGCTGCATTACGACTTTATGTGTAATTCCTGTCTTCTTGAGATGTAGAAAACCAATCTGTAGCCCAACCACAGGGACGCCACTTGCTCAAGGCTTCTTGGGTGTGGCTTTGGGCCACGGTCACTCATACTCGGCTGAGAATAAACCTTGCTAAATAATTTTACAGAGTTTGGGTTCTTTTCTGTTGACGTGACTAAGACCCTAAGCAACAGGAAACTGCAAGTCAGCCGTCCCCGGCTTCTCAAGGTGACGGGAGCAGGGAAGGCTCCCCGCGCTGTGCTGCTGGTGAAGGTGGCAGTGTGAGGTGGGACGTCTCGGCTCTCGCGCCGTGCGCTCCATCCCTCTTCCAACTGGGCTGTGTGCGCGAGCGAGGAATGAGCCAAATGGGGGACGCTGAGCAGAAAGAGTGGCCAGATGGAACCCCAGGGTGGAGCTGGGGGACCCCCATGCTTGCAGTTTTCCAAGAGCCAGCTCTTATCCTGACCCTGGGCAAAACTGTAAGAAAGGCACAGGTCTTAAGTACCCGAAGGAGCTCAGGGACTTTCACCCCACAATATGACTCCTAGGTATAAAGAGTATTTTGAGTTAAAGGCCCTTAGAGATCAACAGGTGTTAGAAGGGGCTTTCCCCGTATCCAGGTAAAACCTGAGTGACCCATCTAGAAGAACAATCGCTCTTCCTTCCCCTCCCTGTTATCTCAATATATTGCAGGAAAGAAGGTCAAGAATACAACCAGACCTGGCCCAGATCATTTTAAATATAACACCCGTCTCTCAGGTTAATTTAATTTCCAAAGAGAATCGCTTACAAGTCAATCTGTTTCCCCCATCCACTCATTCCCCCAAGTATCAGTATCTATTCCTCCTCTCTAGTAACCTTTTATTGTCACTCCACAGAAATACCTAAGTCCTCATCTCCCCTCCCCTCTAAAATAAAGGCATATGAACTTCTGGACCCCACTGGGAAATGGGGTAATCACTCTGACGCTCCTCGTGTGTACAGCAAATAAATCTCTTTCTCTTATTAATCTGCATGTTTTCCCTCCCTGTGCACACCCTGAGTTCCTCCCTAGACTTCAGACCCTCGACTTTGCCAGGTGAATGCCCAGGACTCTCCCTCCTGCTGCCTTCTGGGAGGGCCAAGTCCCTGTCCTGCCAAGGTGCCAAAATAGGTGACATGGGGAAGCCGGGATGACCTCCAGAGCCAGGTTGGGGCCCAGGTCTGCCACTTACTAGTTTTGTTGCCTTGGACAAGTTACTTAGCTTCTCTGAGCCCAGGATTTCTAATAAACATTCAAAACAGGGTGACTGACCCTGCCTCCTGGGAGGAAGGAAAAGGCTTGTGAGGAGAAGGCTGCAAAGCGCCCAGCCCAGCCGGGGGCCCAGCCACTGGTTGCCAGCAATGCTGTCCCCTCCCCCTTCCCTCTGGCTTCATTCCCTCTGGGTGGGTAGCAGCTGGGACTGTCCTGATTACATTAATTCATACTGAGGTTACTGAACTTAACACTGCCAAGGAGAATTTGCATTTTAAAAGCCAAACTTCTCGATTTAAATGAACACCTAACTGGCAGGTCCAGGGAAGAGCTTTTACTTTAGCTCAGCTTTGTTGTGTAAGGCAGGGCTCTTTCTGTGTTACTTCCCTGTCTCTGGACCCACCCCAGCTCCACCCGTGGACCCCGGGCCCCCTTTCCAAAGAGAATGCAGGAATCCCACCCCTATGCACCCACCCGCCAACCGCTGCTGGGCCTGCGGGGTTGAGCCCAGGGTGTCCTACAGGCAGCTCTTATGTGTTTCTCCGGAATCGGGGCTGTGAGTAGGGAGATCCCCAGCATGCTGAGAAGACTAACTAGGAAGACGATCACGGCAAAATGGAGGTAGTGCAGGCCACAGATGGCCACTGGGCACTTGCTGGTCCCCATGCAGCTCCGGGGTCTGTAGACCAACTCGGCCACCAATCGAAATAAGCCAGTCGTGATCCCAAAAATCAGTCCCCAGAAGGCACCCTGCCAAAGAAGGAGGCCGACAGAGAGAGTCACCTGGGAGGAAGGTGGGTGGTGAGACAAACCATCTTCATCTTCAGCCCCCTGACTTTCTGAGTTCCGAATGTGTCCAAAAGAACCCCATCTTCCCCGGTTCTCTACATGGCACCTCCCTTTCCCTGGTTGCTCAGGTCGGGACCCAGGAGCCATCCCTAGTTCCTTTCTATCTTGCCTTGCCCACTGGCTCTACCCCCAAAATGCATCTGGAATCTAACCACTTGCCATCATCTCTGCGGCTGCCGCCCCGCCCCAAACTGCCACCTTCTCCCACACAGGTAGGGCTCCCTCCCTGCTTGCCCACTGTCCCCACAGAAGCCAGAATGGCCTCTCAAAGCAGACGCTAGAGAATGCCGTGCCTCCGCCTAGACCCTCCAAGGGCTGCTCAAGCCTCAACTCGGCACCACAGCTGGCTTCACCTGGCTCCCTACTCTCCCCCTGGTCATTCCGCTCCTGCCATTGTGACCTTCCTGCACCTCGAACCTGCCCACTTTGCTCTTGGCTGGGCCCTTTGTACTTGCCCTTCTCTCTGTTTGGGGCTCTCTCTAGATCTTGGTATTTCTGAGTCATCCTTAGGTTTCAAATTCAAGATCACCTCCTTAGGAGAGGTCTCCCAACCACCTTAGCTAATGTCCTTGTCCACCTCCTACCCCAGCACCTGTCCTGCCAACCTCCATGATCCTTTTTTTTTAAAAAATGTTTTTTAGAGACAGGGTCTCTATATATTGCCCAGGCTGGACTTAAACTCCTAGGCTCAAGCGATCCTCCTACCACAGTCTCCCGAGTAGCTGGGACTACAGGCGTGCGCCATGGCACCTGGCCCCCTTTTTTATCGTTTAAACAGTGCCACGACACTATCAGAAATCTTCGTCTGCTCACTGCGTGTCATCAACCAGGCTGTCCACTCCGTAGGAATAAGGACTTGGTCTTGGCTTGGGAGCAGTGTCTGTAGCCTCATGCAGGTGAGGACGGATGTCAGAGGAGTTAGAGAAGATGGTACGTGGGCAAGCATCTTGGAGAAAGAGCTGAGACCAAAAGCCAGACAGAGGATCCGCAGGAGCCATTTACTGGAGGAGACGGGCAGAAGCCAGATGCACATGCCATTGGAAACCGGGTGGAGAGAGGGCCCAGAGAGTTCCCCAGGCGGGAAAGGCTACATACAATATGCTGCAACCTGGGGACCAGGGGCAGCAGGACAGTCACTGACCCGATCTCCATTTGCCTTGGGGACAGGCCCAACACCTGAGGGTGGTGCCAGAGGTGGGAGGCAGAGTCCCGTGCCGTGGCTGCCTGCCCTCTCCTGTGCCCTACCCAGAGAGCAAAGAGAAGCAACTTTGGCATTCTGGAGCCTGGCGCTCTCCCCACACACTCTTGGTGCTAAACTGAGTCCTGGTGAGCTGGGTGGGGCAGGAGCAGGCCTGGGAGGTAGCATCACCCCGGTGGAGGAGTAAAAAGATATTCCTGGCAAATCGAACAGTCTCTGCAAATGAAGGAAGGCCAGAGAGGGCAGAGGACAGCTCAGCACTCAGCCCCACAGACTGCGTGGAGTAGCTGAGACCCAGGGCTGTGTGCAGAGAGGGCAAAGCCCAGGGGCGGTGGGGCCGACCACAGAGCGCCTCAGGCACGCGCTCAGGAACCGTGTGAGGCCCGGTGACTCAGTGCTATTAGAGAAACAAGGCTTAAGATATGATTCCAATAAAAAAAAAATCTGGCAAACTACACTTTCCAAGTTTTATTGGTAAAATGATTGAGCCATTAATTGGGACCTTTATTTGGTCTTAAGAGTAGCTGAAAGAGATGGTGGAAATAATTGTTCCTCCTCACAGCAGGGAAGGTGGAAGGAGCTCACTGAGGTATATCCCCCTGTGAGAGTGAAATCTCTGAGCAGGACACATCCATGGGCAGAGGAAACAGTATTTTCCTGCAGCCAAATATGTGCGAGGGAGAATCACTCACGATTTTGCACCATCTATGGCACGGCTGAAAGTGGATTACGCTGTAAAGGGAAGGAAACAAACGAGAGCTGTCCCTGTCTGTCCGTGCACAAAGGAGAGCTTGGGCCAAACCTGCCCAGGAGGAAATTGGCTCTCAGAAAGCAAATGAGGCCGGGCGCAGCGGTTCATGCCTGTAAGCCCAGCACTGTGGAGGCCAAAGTGGAAGGATCACTTGAGGCCAGGAGTTCAAGAGTAGCCTGGGCAACATAGCAACACCCAGTCTTCGAAAAAAAAATTAAAAATTGGCTAGGCCTGATGGTGCACGCTTGTAGTCTTAGCTACTCAGGAAGCTGAGGCAGGAGGATCACTCGAGTTCAAGAGTTCAAGGCTATAGTGAGCTTTGATCACGCCACTGAACTGCAGCCTGTGTGGCAGAGGGAGACCCTGTCTCTTAAAAAAAAAAAGAAAGCAAATGAAGCCACAGTGTCAACTCTTGAAGCACAACAGAACTCTTGCAAAGACAACTACAATGTGAAGGCCACCTGGGGACCAGGGGCAGCAGGAGAGCCACTGTTCCACGCAGTGGCCACACCAACACCTACCTGCTCGTTGACTCTCTTGCAAAACATGGCAAGCAGGAATATGGCAGCAATGGGAGGTGTCATGTAACTCCTGACTGCCTGGGTGTACTTAAACAACTGCTCACTGTGACTCATTTGCATAATAGGGACAAAGGCAATGATGACAACAAGATTATAACAAAAAACCTATAAGTTAAACCAACAGTCAATGACGATTTGATGAGTTTTTTTTCTTGTCAATAAAATATCTACAAACCACACATAAACTATAAACTCAATTATTCCTTAGTTTAAATTCAGGTGCCCATTCATAAGCGTGGGGGCAGAGAAGACAGCCATACCCTTAGACACAAATGGGTATCACTAGGTCATATCTGCATTTGTATAGCTTCTCTCCTGAGACTAGCTTCATGGTATGGGGTAGCCAGAGTTGAGCATAAAGCACCACTCTTACTGAGATGAGGAGATAGAGGACAGAGGTTGGGGATTCACAGTGGTTGGAATTTTGGGAGGAAAATTCCAAAAGGAGGGACCTACAGAGCCAGGGGGTCCAAACCTGTGAGCCCTTGCTTAATCCCTGAACTGTACGTGTGTGGGAGAATCTCCGAAGAGTCCACCACTAAGCAACTGTTGGAAGGCAGAAAAAGCTGAGCAAAGATTGGAGGTGGAATCCCATCAAGTTAGAGGGGCTATGCAACCACCCCAGGCTTTTTGCTGAAATCCTAGAAGGGTCATACCGTAGAATTAGAGACTATATCCCAGGAATAAAAATTTAAGAGCAAAACTGAAACAACCTACCCTAACAAAGTATAAAACTGGACCTCCACAAGTTGAAGATGATCAGCTAGTAATTTACCTGAAGGCTAGAACAAAAACCAGAGGAACATGATCCAGAGACTCTACAATGTATTATCTACAATGTCTAGTATACATAAAATTTACTAGGCATGTGAAGAAATAAGAAAATGTCACCCGTAGCAAAAAAAAAAAAAAAAAAAAATCAATAGAAACTAACACCATGTTGGCTCAGATATTAAAATTAGCAAAGGACTTCAAAGCAGCTATTATAGTTATGCTAAAGGACTTAAAGGAAATGATGGCTTATGAGTGAACAGATAGGAAATCATGGCAGAAAACTGGAAACTATAAAAATTTTAAAAAAGAACCAAATAGAGCACGGAGTGGTGGCTCATGCCTGCAATCCTAGCACTTTGGGAGGCTGAGGTGGGAAAATTGCTTGAGACCAGGAGTTCGAGAACAGTCTGAGCAAGAGCAAGACCCTGTTTCTACAAAAAATAGAAAAATTTGCTGGGCATAGTGGTACATGCCTGTAGTCCCCGCTAATCAGGAGGCTGAGGCAGGAGGATCACTTGAGCCCTGGAGTTTGAGGTTGCAGTGAGCTGTGATGACACCACTGCACTCTAGCCTGGGCAACATAGTGAGACCTTGTCTCAAAAAAATAAAAATAAAAAAATAGAAATTCCAGAACTGAAATTCCAGTGCCATATCTAAAATGAAAAATTCACTGCTTGGTCTTAACAATATATTGAAAATGGCACGATAAAGGGCCAAGAAACCAGAAGACATACTGATAGAACTAAACTGAAGAACACAGAGAAAAATTTTTTTTAAGAAACAGAGCCTTAAAGATCTGTGGGATAATATCAAAACTAATACATGTGTAAGTAGAGTTACAAAAAAAGAAAACAAGATGGAATAGAAAAAATATGCAAAGAAATAATGGTCAAAAGTCCCCCAAATTTGGTGAAAACCATTAATTTATAGATTTGAGGAGCTTAGCAAAACCCAAGCAGGATAAACACCACACACACACACACACACACACACGCACGCGCGCGCGCGCACACACACACACACATCATAATGAAATTGGCGAAAAACCAAAAATGAAGAGAAAATCTTTAAAGCCATAAGAAAAAGGATGTGTTACATATAGAGAGCAACAATGTGAATTATGGCTGAGTTCTCATCAGAAACAAGAGGGTAGAAGAGATTACAACAGAATCTTTAAAGTGGTGAAGAAAAATCCTGTCAACTTAGAATTCTATATTCTTCACCAAAATATAGGTGAAGGCCAGGCACAGTGCCTCATGCCCGTAAACCATCACTTTCGGAGGCCAAGGCAGGAGGATCTCTTGAGGCCAGGAGTTGAAGACCAGCCTGGGCAGCATAGCAAGACCTCATCTATATATCTACATATCTATGTCTGCAATTGACTGCTTATATATCTATTAATATATATCGATATTGGCAACTGCTTAAAGCAAAAAATATCACTATCACTGTAGAGTTTATCATGTATGTAGATGTAAAATACGTGACAGCAATAACACAAAAGATGGAAGGGGAAATAGTGTGTACGTTGCAAGGTGCTTATATCTTACATAAAGTGGTACAATATTAACTCTAAGCAGACTGTGAGAGGTCAAGAATGTATATTAGAATCCTCAGTGCAACCAAAAGAAATTAAAATTATTCCCAGCCATATTAGTGATTACTTTAAATGTGAATGAATTAACACTCAAATTAAAAGGTAGAGATTGTCAGACTAGATTAAAAAAATAAAGATCCAACTGTATGTGCTCTACAAGGGACTCACTTGAAATATATTTATGGGTTAAAAGTCAAGGCTGGTTATAAACATTAAGCATAAGAAAGCTGGCATGGGTTATATTAATAATGAAGGAAACCTCAAGACAAGGAGTATTAGCAGAGATAAAAAGGGACAGTTCATAATGACAAAAGGCTTAATTCTGCGGAAAGCCACAACAAGCATGACTGTGTAAGCCCCAATACCAGAATGTCAAAATACATGAAGCGAAAAAATGACAGAACTATAGAGAGGGAGAAACAGGCAGCTACACGATCATAACTGGAGGTTTTAACACCCTTCTGTCAGGACAGAAGACACCGAACGTTGAACAGGTTATGATGCTATAATATATCACAATATTCTTACTGAATTTGTCTTGTTCTTCCACTATTACAGAAGTACTGAAATTTCAAAAGTATAGTAAATTTCAATCATAGAGCATGTTGGATCACAGTGAAAGTAAATCAGAAATCATTAACAATAAGATAGCCCCAAATACTTGGAAATCACATGGCACACTTTAAAATAATCCATGGATCAAAGAAAAAAATCACAGGAAATTAGAAAATATTTTCAAGTGAATGAAAATGAAAATACAACATATCAAAATCTGTGGGATACAGCTAAAGCAGGGCTTAGAGGAAGATTTATAACTTTAAGTGGTTATAACAAAAAAATAAGAATGGTTTTAAACCAATAATCTTCTTTCTTTTTTAAGAGACAGGGTCTCCCTCTATCGCCAAGGCTGGAGTGCAGTGGCACGATTGCAGCTGGAACTCCTGGGACCGTGTGGTCCTCCTCCCTCAGCCTCCTGAGTAGCTGGGGCCACAGGTGCGTGCCACCAGGCCTGGCTAATTTTTAAATTTTGTAGAGACGAGCTCTTACTATGTTGCTCAGGCTGGTCTCTAACTCCCGGGCTCAAGCGATCCTCCTGCCTTGGCCTCCCAAAATGCTGGGATTACAGGCATGAGCTACCGTGCTTGGCCTTTAACCAATAATCTTACTGTCTACTTTAAGAAACTGGAAAAAAGAGCAGAGTAGTAAATCCAAAGTAAATAGAAAAAAGGAAATCATAAGGAATAGAAAGCAGTAGGAAAAAGAAAAAAAATGGTTATTTTAAAGTCCTTGTGTGCTAACGTCACCTGTGGGTCTACTTTCTCTCTGTCTCCCTCCCTCTTTCCCTCCCTCCCTCCCTCTCTTTGTCCAACTGTGTAAACACAGTGGCGAGGGGGACACTTGCTTTTTCCTCTCTAATTTATTAAGCATAATATATGCTGTTAGGGTGATGTAGATGTTCCATGTTGAAAAGTATACGTTTAATCAAATGCCTTTTCATCATCTCTGAATACATGTATACGATTTTTCTCTTTTGATATGCTAATATGGTGAGTTACATAACTGTATTTCCTAATATTGAACCATCCTTGTATTTTTGGGAAAAAAATCATCTCATAATGAAATATCATCCTTTTTAACATTCTTTTAATGTTTTAATGTATTGTTGGATTTGTGTCTAATATTTCCTGTATAATTTTTGCATTGATATCTAAATGTGAGATTAGTTTTTTTATTTGATATTTTCCTGTGCTGTATTTCTTAGGTTTGGGCATCAATATGTTGAGCTTCATAACATGAATTTAAGTTTTCTTTTTTTTCTATATTCTCTAACAGTTTAAATACAACCAAAATCTGTTTCTTAAAATTGCTCAGAAAAATGCTTTTTAAACCATGGAATGCTAATAGAAATGTCAAGGCAAACTCAAACACCTGCAGGGCTTAGACAGGTAGAAGAGGTAATCAAGGGCACCTTGATGGGAGGCAAAGGAAGTGATTTAGACACACCATAGGCCAAGTTAAAGGTGTGTGGCTGGATGTGGCTCATGGGCAGCCAACTAATACCCTGTGGAAGAAGCCCTTTAAAGACAGGGACCGAGCGGACAGGTTCCCCTACTTACCATGTGATCTCAGGTGAATCATTCCCCCCTCTCTGAGCCGCTGTCTCCCCACTTGGGCAGTGAGAATAAGAACAGTAAAACTTAATTTTAATGGTTCTCATGAGGACCAAATGAGAAAACAAGATAATTTATGTAAATTTCTCCAAAAGGACTATTTTGGGGGTAACTAAACTGTGCTCTTTTTTAAATCGCTGTGATTATCACTTTATTTTTTCCCAAATGGAAACAATTTCTTTTGTCATTACCAAAGCAATACATCTTCATTACAAAACTGCAGCAAAAAACAAATAGAACAAGCAGACTGCATGAAGACAGAATAACCCTATATTCAGTATTACGGCCTGAATTTTTCCCATCATAACATACTGTGGGACCGTTTCCCTGACAGCAGCCGTCACGCCTGTGACTGGAGGTACTTCACCTTCCTGTCACCATGAGCTCCATCTCAGTGGCCACAGGCCGCATTGCGGTGTAGATGTTCAGTGTGAACAGGGCGCTGGCGCTGTGGAGAACAGAAGTCAGGGAGGACAGGAAAGAGGCGCAGACGGTGGACAGCATCAAGCCTCGTAAGCCTGGAAAAGAAGGGACGTTTCCTGGACCTCCGGCTCTCTGACCATGCCAGGAGAGGACTCGGGCCTCCTGAGGAACTTTTCCACATACCAGATTTTCTCCTACAAAAACCTCACATTTTATCTGGAGTAGAATTCCACCTAAGGTAGATAAATGCGTTACATTTGTCCTCACTTTGTGATAAGACTTGATAGTTTCCTGCTGCGTCTTTGTATAATAAGGGGCTAGTATCTCTTGGGTGGTCACTCTGAGCCAGAACCTCTCTTCAGGCCGGCACCATCCTCCCTACAGTCCTGTGCGGGGGACGCCATTGCTGCTCCCTTTTGACAGACGAGGAGCTCAGAGAAGGTTCGGACCATGGAAAAGTGATGTGGCTCCTTGTGCCTCAGTGTCCTCATCTGTAAAGTGGGCATAACAGCACCTACGACATAGAGCTGTTGTCAAGATTAAGAAAAATTAAGTAGACGGGTTAGCACAATGCCCGATATAGAGCAAGTGCTCGGCAAATGTTAGTTACACGCATGACAATCTAGTATTAGTGCCTGGAAGGCCACCATGTGGCAGGGACGTTAACTGCTGGGTTGAGAGATTTCTATGTTTCTGTGTATCGTTGGGAGACCAGGACCTGAGCTGGGAGCCCTCTGTAGCAACGCCCCCAACCGGACTCAGGGGGGCCACTCGGGCCAGGCATAGACTGGGGACCGGTGACGTGCTTTCCTTTCACTGCCCATTGTCACTTGCAGGCCTGGCTGGGTAGTGCAGACAACTAGCTTCCTGAACTGCGGGATGGTCAGTATTCCCCGCTACCTGGTTTCATCTATACTGTATTTTATGGAAATGCCTCAACTTTTCCAAGCTGTTGTTCTCCAGAGCTAACACAGAATTGTTTCCTTAAATTGTAATATCCGTTTGGCGACGTCAGTGGGATTTGGGAAAGAAGGTGAGATAAATGCACAGGCTCCTGCCGTCGCATGACAAAAATCATCTGACTGTTGGGTGCTGGCCGTCTCCTTGCCTGTCCCACTGGACTGTGGGCTCTCTGAGGGCAGAACTAGGCTCTGCTCACCTTTGTACTCTCGCGGCTTAGAACATGCCTAGCACGGCGTGGAGGCCATTTCCTGAATGAGCGAGCAAAGGAAGGAACTGAGCAGGCGAAGTGAGCCATGCGAATGGCCACGCCTGAGAGGACATCCTGTCCCAGTCTGCGAGGAAGGGGGAGGCCCTGCTCCTTCCATCAGGCCAAGTGGGGCCCCTCTGAGCACTGCCGTCCCTCCCGCCCTGCAGCCTGCATTTCCACCTGGAGCGATGGGCTGACGGTGGATGAGCCACTCCGGCCCTCACTCGTAACCATCCATTTACAGTGCGAGGGCAGAGGCTCCAGTGGGGACACAGATGGGGTTTCTATGGCCCTCGGCAGCAGGCCCCACTTCTTACCACTGGGTAGCAGCTCTATCACCAGCAGGGGGTAGGCGATGGGGCTGCAACCAGTTTCCATGCCACAGTACTTTCGACATTCTGAGGGTACAACGCATGCCACTTTATCTGCAAAGAGAGATAATAGTCACATCAACATGTTGGCCTTAGAGCTCTAAAATCTGAGCCCAGGGAAAGGGAAGCAAATTAGGAATCACGTATTCATAAGAAGATGTGAGACTCTGGACAGCTGGAGACTGCGGCGTGGTATCCTGCACACTCTTCGGGAGCCTGGGGGGGGAGGGTGGGGGGAAGGGCTTGGAGTCAGGCACCCAGGAGTCAAACCAACAGGTGCTTCTACAATCCGCTGTGTGACCCAGAGCAAGTTCTGTGACCTCAGTAAGCCTTTCAGCGATGCCAGCTAGGTCTTAGGAAAGCAAACAGATTATCCGTCCATGCACTGACGTGTGAGCAACTCATAACCTTACTCCCTCAGCCCTGATAGGGGTGTTATTTCAGAGTATTTGGGACTCTGAGGTCTTGCAGAGCACGGGGCCGATTTTCTAACCTAAAGGAAGCACCACGTATAGACCTAACAGAGTGCGGCTTGACAGCCGAAGACCAAATCTGGGAATGTTGCAAAGGAGCACTTCTCTCTGCTGCAATCGGGAAGCAGTTAGGATAAAAAACAAGAGGCATGTCTCAGAGGCAGACTGAAGGATGAATTAGGGCTAAAGATGTCTACTGCACATGTTACTCAGCAATAAAAAGTGCACTGCGTTTTGTTTGGCCTTGTCGAAAGCGCTGCAGCAAAAGCCTCCTGTGGAGGTCGCCGGCTCTGCTCCTGCAGCGCCACCTACCGGAGCATGTGCTCCATGAAGTTCAACAAACAAGCCGACCTGTTACATGGAGAGATCGGACAGCCTGGTAAAGCAGGCTGAGAGGGGGATGATGCACATCCATGGAATTATGATGGCTCATGAAGGGAGATGGGAATGTTTTAATGGTATTTAATGAAAGGGTCAGGCCCACTTTGGGGTTACACTGAGCTCCAATGTGCCCGAATTCAACGAGGTCATGCAAGGCCACCTCTGGGGCTGTGAGAAGCAGTGACAGCATCTGTGAGATCCCAGCACAGTGCCTGGCACACGGGGCGTGTCCAGCGTGACGGCGTTTGTGATGTGATGCGAGCGACCTGACCTTCCTGCAGACTGTGTCTCGAAGTCATGGCAGAGACTGGGCTCCTTCTGGAAGGAGTGAAGCGCTGGCCCGGGAGAAAATGCACTGATCTCCTCTTCCCTGCCTGAATCCATCTCCCTGCAATTTCTCTCTGGCTGCCTACGTCCACAGTTTCTGCCAGACTTCTGCTCGGCCGTATCCCGAGCCTAACCTATCAGCTCCCGAGGAAGCACTCTGGGGCACCTCCAACCCAGGAACTCTTCATGGAATCTAAGAAACGAAAAGTTGATTGGTGTGAACTCATCAGAATTGAGAGTTTACCTGGGTACAAGACACGGCTGATCATTCCTGGTATCACTATGCTGAACATGGGCAGCAGCTTCAGGTACCCACACAGGAGGCAGCCGCCTTTCACATGAGATAAGTTCTTCCCTGCCAGGCACTGCTGGACAAAAATCTGCCAAAGAAACACAGGTGGGTGATGGCTTCGTCGGGGTGTGGCACCTTACACAGACAGGACACCTGTGACTTGCTGCAGCAGCTGGATGTGCCCTCTGGTGGGTTTTTGCTAAGCTCCTTCCCCCTCATCTAGACATCTCTGGGGCAGCCACGGCCAGGGAGACGCACGTGACCCATGACCATGTTTTGCCCAGTGTGCAAACACCGGAGGGGAAAGGGATGGTGCTTGTGACTTTGGCCCCATTGCCAGTGATGCACAGCGATTAGTGCAGCGCGGTGCTTGCAAGCTGCGCCCTGGCAAGGACAAGACTCCCTCCTAGAGGCCACGGACCATCTCTGCCGGGTAGAAAGAGGCCCTTGTGATATCTGTCAAAGTCGAGGTGGATCCCTGGCAAGAAATGAGTGTTCAGAACAGGGACCAACGCCATTCATCTAAACTGAACTACTTACTACAGACCTGTAAAATGTAAAACTCTCCCAAGAGACGTTGCAGGACCCATCTCATGGTCCTAGAGCTGTAAGAGTCAGTGTGCTCTCAGGCCCAATGGAATGGTACCGGCAGGTAGAAAAGCACTTAAGAAAATAAAGACATGGTCCAGTGCATCAAAACAATGCACCAGAAATTATGCCCCTGAAGAACATTTAAATAGTTTGCAAAAATGCCCACAGTGTGACTGTGACTAAAAGGGACAGGGTACAAAATAGCGTATACACTGCGATTCTATACCTATTAAAAAGTCCACAAGAGGCCGGGCGCGCAGTGGCTCACACCTGTAATCCTAGCACTCTGGGAGGCCGAGGCGAGAGGATCGCTTGAGCTAGGAGTTCAATGACACCCCCTTGAGCAAAAGCGAGACCCTGTCTCTACCTAAAATAGAAAAATTAGCTGAGCATGGTGGTGTGTGCCTGTAGTCCCAGCTACTTGGGAGGCTGAGGCAAGAGGATCTCTTGAGCCCAGGAATTTGAGGTTGCAGTGAGCTAGGCTGACTCTATGGCACTCTAGCTCCAGTGACGGAGAGAGACTCTGTCTTCAAAACCAAAACAACAATAAAAAAGTCCACAGGAATAAACTAACATGATAATAATGGTTAGTCCTGGTGTGGGAGGATTAACAAGTAGGACTTTCATTTTCTTCTTTATATTTTCTTTACATGATTTTAATAATGGGGGCAAGAACCCAAATATGATCCTGCCCCATGATATGTACTGACACTCGGGATGTCTACTGGCCATCCCGCTCCTGACTGTCAGTGCAGTGGGCCAGTGTTGAGCAGTGGAGGCAGACAGGCTGCATTTTTCTGGTCTTTGCTTGGCCCTGGGCACAGAAGAGAGGGTCTCCACAGAGGGCATGATGCAGCAGGGCCAGGCCAGAAATGTGACTCATTTTGATGACAGGCCGACGTTACAGCATTACATCATTCCACGTAGAAAGTATTAAGCACTTTAGCATATTGTCATATATTATAAAAGGGAAGGATTATTGCTTAAAATGGTAGTGGGCCAAAAGGTAACAATTTTCCTTCTTTCTGTTTATTTGCTTCTTTTTTAATTAAAATTTTTCTTAAAGCATTTCCTCTGCTAGTAGGGAAGTTATATATTCTACTTGTATGCTTTTAATGATGACTCTTAAAATTTTTATTTTTAAATTATTTACCTATTTATTTTTGAGACAGAGTCTCACACTGTCACCTGAGCTAGAGTGCCGTGGCATCAGCCTAGCTCTCAGCAACCTCAAACTCCTGGGCTCAAGGAATTCTCCTGCCTCAGCCTCCCGAGTAGCTGAGACTACAGGCATGCGCCACCACGCCCAGCTAATTTTTTCTATTTTTAGTAGAGACGGGGTCTTGCTCTTGCTCATGCTGGTCTCGAACTCCTGACCTCAGGTGATCCTCCTGTCTCGGCCTCCCAGAGTGCTAGGATTACAGGCGTGAGCCACCATGCCCAGCCTACTCTTAAAATTTTAATATAGTTACAACTTAAAATCTAAAGTAAATCAATATCCCTGCCCTTCTCCTGAACAATATAAGGTCCATAGACAGATTTAACTCCAAACTGTGGTCCAATATTTTAATTTTGTCGTTTTTTGCTTCCTGTATTAGTATTGTTTTTAGCCAATGCTTTAGATTTACTCATGTGCCTATCACTTTCTTTGCTAACTCTTCCTTCTTGCTCATCAGTATTTCCTTTTTCTCTCTATACAACCTTCAGTTTTTCTTTAGGGTAGGTCATGTCTTTATTTTGTCCCCCCTTTTTTTTGGACAGGGTCTTGCTGTCTTGCCCAGGCTTCATGCAGTAGCCTCATCATAGCAACCTTAAACTCTTGGGCTCAAGCGATCCTCCTGCCTCAGCATCCCAAACAGCTGGGACCACAGGCCCACAACACCACTCCAGCTAACTTTTCTATTTTTGTAGAGCTAGGGTGTCACTCTTGTTCAGGCTGGTCCCAAACTCCTGGCCTCAAGCAACCTTCCCACGTTGGTCTCTCAAAGTGCTAGGATTACATACATGAGCCACTGTGCCCAGCCTGCCCTTGGTTTTGAATAACACATTAGCTAGGCATATAATTTGAAACTGACATTTCCCCCAGTATTTTGAAAAATTTCCAATCTATCTTTTGGTTTACATTGTTGCTGCTGAGAGGTCTGTTGTCAGTACAACTGTCTTCTTTTATAAGCAATCTTTTCTGTTGGGTGGCTTTT
>RJWJ010002999.1:52001-92294 GCA_004363605.1 Indri indri | reverse complement strand
ACTCTGGGAGGCCGAGGCGGGCGGATCGTTCTGAGCTCAGGAGTTCGAGACCAGCCTGAGCAAGAGCCGAGACCCCGTCTCTACCAAAAATAGAAAGAAATTAATTGGAAAGCTAAAAATATATAGAAAAAATTAGCCGGGCATGGTGGCACATGCCTGTAGTCCCAGCTACTCGGGAGGCTGAGACAGTAGGATTGCTCGAGCCCAGGAGTTTGAGGTTGCTGTGAGCTAGGCTGACGCCATGGCACTCGCCCCAGGCAAGAGAGTGAGACTCTGTCTCAACAACAAAAAAAAAAAAGTATACGATTTTATAAGTTTTGACAAAACTTATAAAAACTTATATACCCTGAAACCATATACCACAATAAAGACAATAAACACATCCTTTTCCCCCCAAAAGTTTCCTGATGGCTCTTTGTAATCCCTCCCTCTTGCCCTTGCTTACTCCCCACAACCTATCCCAAGGCAACCACTGATCTGCTTTCTGTCTCTATAGACCAGTTTGCAGTTTCTAGAATCTGATATAAATGAGAACATGCTCTTGGGGCAGGGGTACAGGGCCTAGCCTCTTTCATTCAGCATAATTATTTTGATATTCATCTATGTCGTCATGTATGTCAATAATTAATTTCTTTTTATTGCCAAGTAGTATTCCATTATATTACATACCACAATTTATGTATCCATTCATCCGTTGATGAACATTTGGGTGGTTTATAGTTTTGGGCTATTGCAAAGGAAAAAAAAAGCTGCTATGATTATGTTAAGTGGGTATCCTCAGAAATGGGCTGACTCCCTGGAGCCTGAGGCAGACTGAAAAAGGGAGGACAAAGTAGAAGGAGGGATGCTGGCTTCTGCCAGAGAAATGTCCAGAACAAGATGATTCTACCAGAACAGAAGTACCAGCAATAGCACCTTTCATTTGTATAGCACTTTGAGGTTCACAAAACACTTTCACCTTCACGATCTTCCATAACTTACATTAACATCTTTTCCTGGCAACTGGGACAGGTATTACCATTACTAATTTACAGATGAAAAAACTGATGCTCAGATATGTTTAAGTGACTTGGCCAGGGTCACATAAACTCAGAACTCTATGGGCACTATTAATCATTCTTACTCATCTATGACCTCTTCTATTCAAGTGTTTAGGAGAAAAATTCACATTCTCCACCTGAAGAAATTTTGGTGCACATACAAACTTGACTCTCAAGAGTTTCTTAACTTGCCTGAGTGCCTTTGTTAAATTGTTTAGGGAAGACTAAAGGATATTTGCTACCACTATCAATTCGTTAGTTTCTCTCAGAGTATAAAAGATGTTGTGCTGCGGATTGGGAGGATTCAATAGTCTTTTTCTTATGAACACATTGGCATTTATAAGCAGGGAGTCCACCAATGTGTTGTGATGATCCCGGGACACCTTCTTACCTTAGGAACCAAATGGAACTTTGTGGAGTTGAAATATATATACAATATCTGAAACAAAATGACTATGATTTTATGTGCTTGATAGCAGCTTAGATATTGCAAAATAAAAGGTCAGTGAACTTAAAAACATAGCAATGTAAACTTTCCAAACTGAAGCACAGAGAGAAAAAAATAAATAAACCAAGCCTTAGTGATCTGTCAGATGATATGAAGCTATCTAACATATTTGTAATTAAAGTCCAAGAAAGGACAGCAGAAAAATTACTGAAGAAATAATGGCCAAATATATTCTAAATTTGATGAAAACTATAAACTCACAGATCTGAGAACTCGACAAACCACAAGACAGAATAAATACAAAGAAAATTATCTTAATGAAATTGCTGAAAACTAGTGAGAAAGATAAAATCTCAAAAGGAGAAGGTACTAAAAGATATTTTATATATAGAGGAACAAAGATTTTAAAAAATGCTGTTGATGTCTCTTCAGAAACAATATGAGCCAGAAATCAATGGAAAGGCATCTTTAAACTGCTGAAAGAAACCAAAAAATGGCCAAGCTAGAATCCTATATTCTGTGAAAGTATCCCTTAAAAACAAAGGTGAAATAAAGACATTTTCAGATAAACAAAAGCTGAGAGAAGTAATTGCCAGCAGATTTGCACTGCAGTAAGTGTTAAAAGAATTTCTTCAGGCTGAAGGAAAATGAACCAGGTAGAAACTCAGGCTTACCTAAGGAATGAGAAATGATGGGAATGGTAAATATATGGGTAAATATAAAAGGCCTTTTTTCAATTTTTTATTTATTCAAATTAAAATAGACTGTTCATAGCAAAAGTAATCATGATATATTGCAGATTTTGTAATGTATGGAAACATAAAATGTATGACATTAGTATGAAGGACCAGAGAAGGAACATGGAAGTATGCAGATGTAAAGATCTTATGCTATAATTGAAGTGTTAATATTGTTTAAAGGTAGATTATGATAAGTTAAAGATACCTACTGCAAGCCCTACAGCAACCGCTAAAGTATATAACATAGAATTATAGCTACTAAGGCAGCAATGAAGACAAAATAGAATCCTAAGAAATAGTCAATTATTGCAAAAGAGGTCAAGAAAAGAAGGGGTAAAGGAACAAAAACCAGATGGGTCAAAACAGAAAAATAAAGTATTAAGATGGTAGATTTATATCTAACTGTATTGATAATTATGTTAAATATGAATAGTCTTAACATTCTGATTAAAAGGCAGAGATTATCATAATGGATGAAAAAAATCCAACTAAATACTTTCTGCCAAGGAAAAAAAAGACCCAGTTTAAGTATATAGATACAATTGGTTAAAAGTAAAAGGATGGAAAGAGATACATCACACACTGAACACAAGAAAGCTGGAGTGGCAATATTAATATCAGACAAAATAGATTTCAGGACCAAGAATATTACCAGTGATCAAGAGGGATGTTTCACAATGTAAACAATTAAACAGCAGAATACACAGTCTTTTAAAGTGCTTATTGAACATTCTCTGTCTCCGATCACAACAGAATTAAATTAGAAATTAATAACCAAAGATATACAGAAATCCCCAATCATTTGGAAATTAAACAACATAACTACTAAATAACCCAGTGGTAACAGAAGAAATAACTAGGGAAATTTTAAAAAATACTTTGAACTGAATGATATGACCCTACAATCTACTAGAAAAGCCTTTTAATTGTCCTCTTTAGTCAGCTGAGAGATCAGAGAAGACTATTTTCCCTCTTTACTTGTTCTTCATCAGCCCCTTCTTTTTTTTTTTTGAGACAGAGTCTCACTCTCTTGCCTGGGGCGAGTGCCATGGCGTCACCCTAGCTCACAGCAACCTCAAACTCCTGGACTCAAGCAATCCTACTGTCTCAGCCTCCCGAGTAGCTGGGACTACAGGCATGTGCCACCATGCCCGGCTAATTTTTTCTATATATATTTTTAGCTGTCCAATTAATTTCTTTCTATTTTTGGTAGAGACGGGGTCTCGCTCTTGCTCAGGTTGGTCTCGAACTCCTGAGCTCAGAACGATCCGCCCGCCTCGGCCTCCCAGAATGCTAGGATTACAGGCATGAGCCACCGCGCCCGGCCATCAGCCCCTTCTGTTTACCCTCCTCCCCAGGATAAAACAGAGGAACAGTATAATCTAGGTCCTTAACACCTAGTAGTAAGAATTACCTATCAGACAGTATGAGCCAGGTATAGTGCTAATTTCTTTACTGACATTATCTCATCCAATCTTCAAATAATCCACTGATACAGGAGCTCTTCTTCCATATTTCTTATATATTTTATAGATAAAGAAATGGACATACAGAGAGGTTAACTCGTTCAGATCACATAACTATTAGGTCATTAAATATGAAATGTCTGATTTTGATTCAAAAGTGTAATTTATTATATCTCAAACAAGAAGCAGTACAATTAATCAACATATGCACCTAAACTATCGACATAGTTTTGCCATCCTAATGATAGCTCGTTTATGCCAGGAGCAAAGAAGCCTGGAGAGTGAGTGATGATGAAATCGTGAAAGGCACATTCCACAGCTTGTTGAGAATTGAATATTTTTCCTTGCAAGAAGTGGTCTAAGACCTGGAAGAAGTGGTAGTCAGTTTGTGCAAGGTCTGGTGAATACGGTGGATGACAGAGAGTTTCCAAGTCCAGCCTCTGTAGTTTGAGCAGTATAGTTTGTGTGACATGTGGTTGAGTGGCATCTTGCAAGAGGATTGGCCTGTCTCTATTGACCAATCCTGTGTGCTTAATCACAAGCATCCTCATAATTTTGTCCAATTGGTTGCAGTAGACATCTGCTGTAATCAGCTGACCAGGTTTCATGAAGCTGTAGTGGATAATACCACCACCGGACCACCAGACAGACACCATCAGCCTTTGTTGATGAATATTTGGTTTTGGACTGTGTTTTGGCACTTCATCTTTATCCAACCATTTTGCTGAATGCTGCAATTATCAAAAAGAATCCAATTTTTCATCACATTTAAAAATACAGTGTAGAAATGATTCACCTTTATATCATAATAGCAAAGAAAGGCAAGCTTCTAGACGATTTCTCTTCTGATGTTCATTTAATTCATGTGGTACCCATCTATTCAGCCTCTTTACCTTGCCCATTTGTTTCAAATGGTCCAATATTGTTGGAATAGTAATGTCAAACCTTGCTGCTAATTCACATGCAGGTTGAGATGAATTTGCTTCCACTACAGCTTTCAGCTCATCCTTATCCACCTTGGTCTCAGATCACCCACATGGCTCATTTTCAAGATTAAAATCACCAGAATAGAACTTCTCAAACCATCAGCATACTGTGCATTCATTAGCCACATCCTTCCCAAACACTTGGTTGATATTTTAAGCTGTCTGCGCTGCATTGGTTCCACGATGTAACTCATATTCAAAAATAACACGAATTTTTGACTTACCCCTGGTTTCACAAAAATTACTCTAAAAAAAATTCGAAAGATAATCACAAGCCAAAACATGCATTTGAAAGAATGAGGATGCACCTTCACAATAATAATAAAAAAAAGAAGTTTCAAAGTAAATTGTCAGTGATATCAACTGTCAAACTTAGTACTCAAGGAAATGGTACATTCCATACTTAATGACCTAATATTAATAGCACCATGGAGCCCAAGATTCAAATCCAAGCAGGCTGACCCCAGAGCTCTCCATGTTGGACACCACCCTGTGCCAGCTCTATGAAGGGCATCACACAATTCTAGGGGACAAGGGGAATACTATTTATATTTTATATACTATATATCTGCATAGAATGGCTTCTTATTAAATCACAGCTTTTAGGTAGTTTTCCAAAACCATCATCGCCTCTTTCTAGCTTGAAAAAGAAGTCTTGGAAAAGTCTATGCTTACTTATTATGATAAGACCTCAAGGAGTGGCAAATGAATCATCTGTAATTTGAAAAGTAATGAACTTGGAACCAGAAGACTGCTTAGCAGCTCTGTGTCCTCAGGCAAGTCACTTCTCTAGGCCTCAATTTCTTCATATGTAAACCCAGGAAAACAATAATTAATTATAAGGAATATGCAGGAGAACACAAATGGAAGTGGTTTGTAAACTGAAAAGTAATATACAAATCTGAGAGGACTTTTCATGTTTACTGAGAGAGGATCATTTTAGAATGGATTTGATATCACTTACATTAATTGAAAATTTAAGCAGCAAGATCTAGTCATTCATTTTATTTATTGTGAATGACTTACATAATACCTTTCAATTCTGAATAAGAATTTTGATGTAAAGATTTATTTTCTTTGAAGGTAAAGTTTAAAGAGACGATAGGATACTTAAGCTGCCAGCCTTTGCCCTGCTCATACAGGGTGCTGGCAACAGAGGCTGATATTTCATAAAAAGTCTTTAGAAACTTGTGCATACACTGTAACACTATTCATCAAACCCTCAAAAATGTACACCTTTTAGCCTAGTAATTTCACTTCCAAGAATTAATCTTATGGATAATTATTTATCTAGCATTTTTTTAATAAAAGAAAACTAGAAGCAACCAGTTCAGTAAGTATGGCTATTTGATAAAATACTTTATGGACATTAAAAATAATTCTGTAAAAGATTGGTTTCTTATGAATTAGGGATTATTTATTTGGGGAAAATAAGTATAAAAAAGAAAAGTTTTTTAAAGGAGGCTATAAAAAATAGAATTACCATATGATCCAGTACTTCACTTCTGGGTATATGCCAAAAAAAAATTGACAGCAGGGTCTTAAAGAGATAATCGCCTATGTTTACAGCAGTGTTATTCACAATAGCCAAAAAGTGGAAGCAACCCAAACGTCCATCAACAAATAAATGGACAAATAAAATGTGGTATATACATACAATAAAATATTATTCAGCCTTAAAAAGGAAGGAAATTCTGACATATGCTACAACATGGATGAACCTTAAGAACATTATGCTAAGTGAAACAAGCCAGTCACAAAAAAGACAAACACTGTATTATTCCACTTACATGAGACACCCAGAGTAGTCAAATTCCTAGAGATAGAAAGTAGAATGATGGTTGCCAGGGGCTGGGGGAGAGGGGAATGCAGAGCTGTTATTTAGAGTTTCCGTTTTGCAAGATGAAAATAGTTCTGGAGATTGGTTGCACAACATCATGAATGTACTACTGAACCATATACTTAAAATGGTTAAGATGGTAAATTTTATATCTATTTTGCCACAATTGAACACTTTTTAAAAAATTTAAAAAGGCAAGCAGGAGTTAATGAGACAGACAAGAGGAGTGTTTCAGGCACCCCCCCCAAATATTATGTTCAAAAAATGTGGAAGTACAGAAGAGCATGATACATTCTGAGAACTGCATGTGACTTCATATGGTTACATGGGCCATATAAGACAGAACCTTATGGTCCATGTTTAACGATTTGTACTTTATCCAGAGAAGCAATATTGAACTCATTTGCTTAAGATGACTGATTAAGCAGAGATCAAAATATTGGCAAGATCACTCAGATCTGATTCCCAAGTTAGAAGGTGTATGTTTATGCAGATATATGACACATGTTTAATAATCATCTTAAATGAGAAAACATCTGTATGAAACACCATTATTGCAATGTTTGACATTTCACCCATTGACTGAATTGTCACATACATTTTGCAAGCAGTAAATATCACTCATACAGATCCTTAATTTTCTGCCATTACCACATGTTCAGTCCCTTTGAAGCTGAAAAATAAATGTAAATTCACTTTTAAAAAGGAGACTACAAAATAGCCTGTATATACTATTTTTGTAAGAAGAATATATATACATGGAAAATAGTAGAAATTATCTATAGTGAATGCTACTTAGCAGTTATCTTTGGGTTGTATGAGTTTAGTTGATTTTTGTTTTTTTCTTAGTACTTTTCTAAACTAGAAGAAAATGTTATTGAAGAAAAAGTGATTCTTGGGTTCATTCCATCAAATGGCAAATTTTAAGAAAATGTTTTGGTAATTGTGTCAATCTTTTCTTTTGAGTGCAGGAACTAATAATCTCCATGTAAGTCAGCCTGGATCTGCAGAAGGAGTTGGGAATGTCAGAGAGCAGCTGCTAACCCGGGAAGATCCCCAGGCCTTGTTGCCTCTCTTCCTCTCTTCCTCCTTGTGCCACCTCTTCTTGTCAGTCTCCCACTCAATTAGGCTTTCTTTCTAGATTCTAACATCCGTTGATGGGATCACACTCCATATAGCCTTATGTCAAGGTGTTTAAGTACCCTGGGAGCAATGTACGCTGGGAACTCCAAGATTTCTCACCAATAGGGCCATTTTAGAGACCTAAATTCAGCTTAAAATTCATTGCCTTACAAAATGAAGTCATTTTGAAGAAGTTCAGGAGGAAGCAATGAAAAGGGAGAGTAATAAGATTGACAGAGAACTGTTAAAAGACATGAGAACATAAGGAGGAATAAGGAAGGAAGAGAAGGGTGGAAGCTAAATTCCAGTCCTCGGTATAGGAGGACGTAGTCAGTGCTTCAGCACAGACTTCAGTGAGATGCTGAATACAGCTTCTGATTATGAAGATCACGATGCTGTTATATGTAACTGGAGAGAAAGAATCCTCATCTCAGAAAACAAAGAAATCTAGAATCCTAAATTTGTAATAATAGGAAGGACCCTCACTGTAACTAGCTTGCCTCTAAATTTCCCAGGCTTCGTTGCTGCTTTCCATCCTCCTCTTCCCAGCCTGGAAACTTGTCGCCATCTTTCTTCCTTTGGCTAATTTATCCTTCAGGTCTCAGCCCAGGGCTTGCTTTCTTATTACATATGATATCATACTTGAGTTTTCTGTTCGATTAACTTCCTTCATTTAACCATAAGCTCCTTGAGGACGAGAGCTGGGTCATATACATCTTTGCACTCATCTGTAAATAGATGGTACTACACAGTGTTTGAACTGGACTGAGCTGATTGAAGAATTAGTCTTTCTTGTTCCTAACTCTTTTGCATTTCTTATGTGAAGATGAGCAATCTTTTCATTGACAACTAAGCCTGGTTCCTTGACCAACCTCTAGAGCCTCTGGAGACCCAGGCTCACTCTAGAGCCATCAAAGGCACTATCCATCAGCACCATCCTCTATAGTGTCATGTATGGGCTGCTTGGGCAGAAGGGATGTCCTCGGGGCGGACAGACTAATACAGTTCTGCTGCTGCCAGAATAGTTCTGGACTGGCTAAAGACCTTGTTATTCCTGTAATAAAACCCCTGACCTAATCACTTCCCTAGAAAGCTATCTTTTACATTAAAGAAGACTGCAGTCAAGGATTTTAAAGTATTCTCCTCCTTGAGAATGTTGAATTTGGGGGTAAGAGCTTTTTCTGAATAGGAGTTTCCCTTGCTCACTCCTGCACCAGCCTTCTCTCGGTGATCAAATTTATAAGGCATACAGTGAGATTGTGTGCCCAGAGCCTACCTCCAACATATAGTACAATTTTCCTGGCTATGCCAACTGGTTCGGCTTTGGAGAATAGATCTAATAACCCCCAGCAACCTGGTTGTTGTTCCTCAAGTAATCCTACCCTAAAAAAGACATGTGAAGAGGCTGACCTCACAGTCAGCCTGGCCTGAGCTTGCCCATGACCTGATCTGAACTTCCTGGCACTTTAGACCAGAGCAGCACCAGTCACAACCAAGTTTCCAGTACAAGGTCACAGTGTGACAAAGAAGGGAATCAAAAGCGCTATTCCAAGGAGATCTTCCTAAATGCTGTATGATGTTTGAGTTTTTATTCCCTCCTGATTTGTTCACCATTAGCTTGCAAAGCTGTGTAAACAGACAGCTTTGTGAACAGAGATCATGAAGCCTAGAGACCAATAAGAATTATACACTATTGCAGCATTTCCTTGGAAGATTCTTCAAATTAAGCCACTAGCTGCATTCCTTTCTGGCTCAATTTAGAGTCACCAAACCATAGAATAAGAATGATTCACCAAACAAACTTTTGCCTTATTTTTTCTGGTGCTTCATTTAACTGGTTTATGCCTCGGAGTAAAGCTATTATAATGACATTATCCTTCTAATGAGCAACAGTACAATGCCTTCCTGAAAACCCAGCATTATGCAGCGTTTAAAAGCCACCATGACTTGAGGGAATACTCATTATACTAATTTTTCTATTGCAAATACTCTGGTCATATTCAAAATGAATGAGTGTAATTCTTTTGGTGTTTTTCAAAATTTTAATTCTTTTAATAAATCAGAGTTCCCAAAAGGAATAAGCATAGTTAATTAGCAGTGCTAATGAAAACGCCGTCTTCAGTAAAACTTACCAGAATAGCATTCCTTGGAACAAAATGTTTTCAGATGCTTTGTTTGCCAACTTTATTAATGAAACATCTTGTGGTCTGGATTAGTAAATTGAACATAATTGAGAAAGAGAAAGTGAAAGAGAGAGAGAACCATCCTTAGACAAGTAATTATACATATAATTTTTAAAAAGTAATGGCTCTAACAATAGTATCATAATCCTTCAGGGGTACTGACAGATATTTTTAAAAATAAGAAGGCTGGCATGAAAAGCATCATTCTTAGCAAGTCTTTTTCTGGAGTTAAATTCATTGCTGATGACTTCTGTTCATTCATGTTTAACCAAGGAACTTTGAGAAGTTTGAAATAAATAGTTTGCCTGCTACAGACCATGCACAAAGACTGAAGATTTGAATTCCAACTCCTGAGGCTTCGGCTATGTGGTTTTCTTCTTAGACAAATCCTAGAGATTTGTCCTAGAGAAATACAATTTATTTTAGTGCCTGGCTCATACTAGATGCATAATACATACTAGGTGAATGAATGACCTGGTGAATAAGACTTTTATTGAAGTAGCAGATTAAACAGTTATTCTGATTAACTGTCATTTTTGCTCCTTTTAGGCACTTTTTATTGTCTGTGGAAATAAGTGATGACCACGTGAATGAGAACAAACAGAGGCTATTTAATACAGAGATTGCTAGAGCAAGGGACTGAAACACCGTCACTTGCATTTGGCAGAGACACAAAGGCAGACAGGGGAGTGGGAAAGCTTTATAGTAAAGACAAAGGAAATCTTCAGGTATGCTCTGATTGGAGGCTGTTGACATGGAAAAGCTGGAGACAAGATAACTAGAAGTAGGGCATTTTATGTGATTGATTTGGGGAGTATATTTGCCTTTCTCTGATTGGTCCTGAGTTAGAAGCAAGGGCAAAAATTAGGGAAAGTAGCAGTTATTGACAGAGTCCTGATTATTCTAGGCCAGTTGTTGCAGAGAGAGGCTGTCGTTTGACTTCCTGGACTGGTTGCTGCAGAGATTGTGGATGAGAGTTCTACTGTCATATGTGGTCAAGCCATTGTCTGGTGCATATTCAGTCTTTCATTATATGTAACAGTCAATTTCTCGAATTACTTTCTCATCTCAATCCCCCTTGACACCTCAAAATGTAGTGGCATGCGAAGTAATTTACTAACCTATTAAAATCCACTCTTAAAAGAGTGTGAGTTGTGGGAAGGTGGGAATGGAAGACGAATTTTTTTGGTAAGTATATGTGCTCCAAACTGTTTGCAATTTTATTTATTTATTTTTTTCAATTTTATTTTTAACCATAAACAGATATTGGTTACAAAATTTTAAAATTTGTATATTTGTTTAAAAATATACCCTCAAAATAGAAGCATCAGAATATAAACTAGGGCATTAATAATGGTTCCTAATAAATAGTGATTTTACTTGGAGTTTTTAAAATTTGGGGGAGGAAGAAACTTGACATTTTCACTCTTTAAGGATCTTCTATTTGTTTCCAGGAATTTTAGGGACTCATACACATACTAAATTTGGAAAGCTTCTGAGAAGTAATTTTAAAATTGTCTATAAGCAGAACCACATTTAAACCTTCCTAGAGAGAATGTCGCAGATCCCCCTAGAAAAGGAGATTCTGCACTCTTGTCATTCCGGTCCTGTGATGGACCGCTTCCTCCAGTTGTCTCCTTCTTCAGAGGGGCAGCCGCTGCAGCAGCAGCTACAGCATATGGCAGCAGCAATTGGAGTTTTATTGGATTCTTTATAGTCACATTTAGCATTGGAATTCTGCTTCAATGTGGCATGGAAGTCAATGTGCATCACCTAACTCCTCTTTATACAAATTTTATAATAATCTTTATTTTTAATCAAATTATTGCATGTGGGCAATTATTGCAGCTTTCTTTTAAAGGTCAGAGAATGATAAAAGCTTTACATTAAAAATAAAAAAGTAGTTTCTTGCCCTTCCTTACTTCTTCCCTGCTTTCAAACCACTCTGGAGGAAACTTTCAATTCTTTTAGCTATTTCTTCTGGAATTTACTTCTGTATTACCAAGTAATATAGAAGACTGATATTTTTGTTCAGCAATTGATGTAATCAATTGATTTTCTATTATGATAGGTGAAATTTTTTGTTTAGTGATTCCCATCCTCCAATTACATTTCTTTTTGTTGTTGTTGTTAAATCAGTATTTATTACTACACTATGTTTTTATTGCTAAGACTACAAAAATATTGTACTTTTGAGACAAATAGTGTATAATGACTATATTTTCTGGCTTATACAATTTATTTTCTGGAGTTACTAGATGTTTTTTATTTGCTTAACTTTCTTTCAACAGCTCCTTAAGTTTTCCTCCACCCTCCAACAGCTCTGAAAAACTCTTCTTGATACAATTTCTATATGGTTAAACCTATCAAGTAGTTTACTCATTCTCTGCTTCTCTCTTGGCTACATCAGTCCTCGAGTCCTCCAACCTTCCAATCAAAGTCCTGCTCTATAGCTATAATCCTGGAATCGTCTTACACTAGCATCCTGGGAATTCCCTTCACCTATTGCATGTTGGATCCTCTGTTTCTCAGATTCTATGTCTTCTTTTTTGGTTTATGCCCTTATTTTGCTAAAGCACATTCATCCAGAAGCTTTCTGAAAAGGCATTCTGGGAGGGAAATTTTTCGAGACACTGAAAAAAAATTTTCTAAATTTTAACCAGATTGGTAATCTGGTTGGACACATAATCCTGAGGAAAAGTAATTTTCCTTAGAATTTTAAATGAATTGTTTTACTGTCTTCTAACCCCCAATGTAATTGAGAATTCTGATGCCTTTCTAATTCTTTGTAAATGGATTTTATTTTTCTCTCTGGAAGCATTTAGGATCTACATTGCATTTTTAGTGTTCTAAAATATCACAGTGATATGTTTTGGTGTGGGGCCTTTTACATTTACTATTGTTTCATGTTCAGTAGGCCTTTTTTGATTTGTAGACTCTGTCTTTCAGTTCTGATAAATTTCTTGTATTGTTTGATTGTTAATTTCCTCCCCATATTTTCCCTGTTCTCTCTTCTGGAATAGCTATAATTTGATGTCCCTTGTTGACCAAACCTCTCACTTTCCTATATTTTCTCTCTTGTTTGCCTTTTTTTGCCTTCCTTCCCCCATTTCCTGGAATTTATCTTTCAACCTTCCTATTGAGTTTTATGTTTTATTTTCAATTTTTTAATTAATTTCAAAGAACTCTTCTTCCTTTTTGTTTATAGTCTCCTTTCCTTGCTTCATGGATTCAATATCTTCTCTGAGGATACTAATTATAATTTCTCAAATTTTTCCTATATTCTCTGCATGGCTCTGAACTCCTGTTTCCTCTGGGTTTTTTTTTTTTTTTCCTCTTAGTTTGTCCACTTTGGGCCCCCTCTTTTATGATGGAGACATTCTCCAAATGTCTGGTGACCCTTGGTTGCTCTTCCTGTTGAAAGTTGAGCTGATTGGAGGCTCTGTGTATATTTGAGAGGCCCATTGATTGGTAAGCATTCTTGAAGAGCAATAAAGTGACCAGCCTGACATTTGTTTTTAAAAGCAGCTTTACTGAGATATAATTCATATATGATACAATTCACCCATTTAATGTGTAAAATTCAAAGGCTTTTAGTATATTCACAGAGTTGTGCATCCATAACCACAATTAATTTTAGAACATTTTTATTAATAAAAAGAAAAATCCCTCACCCTTCATCCACAACTCCTGGTATCACATGCTCCTCAGCCCTAAGCAACAATTAATCTATTTTCTCTCTGTAGATTTGCCTATTCTGGATATTTCATATAAATGGAATTATGCAATATGTGGTCATTTGTGGTTTTTTTCAGATTTGTTTGTATGTTTGCTTGCTTTTTTAGGGGGGGGTGGGGACAGGGGTTGAGAAAAGGTCTTATTCCATTGCCCGGGCTAGAGTGTAGTGGCATCATCATAGATCACTGCAACTTCATTCTCCAGGGCTCAAGTGATCCTCCTGCCTCCGCATCCTGAGTAGCTGGGACTACAGATACACACCACTATGCCCAGCTAATTTTTCTATTTTTTGTAGCAATAGGGTCTCCTCTTTCTCAGGCTTGTCTCAAACTTCTGACCTCAAGCAATTCTCCCACCTCAGCCTCCCACAGTGCTAGGATTACAGGTGTGAACCACCAGGCCCAGCCTAACATATATGTGGTCATTTGTAACTGGTTTCTTTCACTTAGTGTAATGGCATAATGTCTTCATTTACTTTTTTTTTCTTTTTTTGAAACAGAATCTTGCTTTGTTGCCCAGGCTAGAGTACAGTGGTGTCATCATAGCTCACTGCAACATCGAACTCCTGAGCTCAAGTGATCCTTCTGCTTCAGCCTCCTGAGTAGCTGGAGCTACAGGTGCACACCACCATGTCTGGCTAATTTTTCTATGTTTTGTAGAGACAGAGTTTCACTATGCTGCTCCGGTCTCAAACTCTTAGCCTCAAACGATCCTCCTGCCTTGGTGGGATTGCAGGTATGAGCCACCGCACTGGTCCAGCATAATGTTTTCAAATGTCATCCATGCTGTAATATGTATTGGTACTTCACTTTTTGGTATTGTTGAATAATATTACATTTTATGGACATACTCATTTTATTTTTCCATTTATTAATTCATGGATATTTGAGCTGTTTCCACTTTCTGGCTATTACTAATAAAGTTGTTACTAATATTTGTGTATAGACATATGTTCTCAGTTCTTTTTTGTG
Source organism: Indri indri (assembly GCA_004363605.1). Taxonomy (NCBI): domain Eukaryota; kingdom Metazoa; phylum Chordata; class Mammalia; order Primates; family Indriidae; genus Indri; species Indri indri. Next base: position 77,760 of record RJWJ010002999.1, on the reverse strand, counting down.
TATACCTAGGATTGGAATTGTTGCATCATATGGTAACTGTATGTTTAACTGAGAAACCGTGAGACTGTTTTCCAAAGTGGCTGCTGCATTTCACATTCCCACCAGCAGTGCATGAGGGTTCTGATTTCTCCACATCCTTGGCAGCATTTGTTAACAAAAATATGTCTTTTTGATTACAGCCATCCTGGTGGATGCGAAGCCTATCCCATTGTGGTTTTGATTTGCATTTTTCTGATGGCTCAGCCTAACTTTTGTTATGAACTTCTCAAATAGGTATCTCTTAAACTTTTTTTCTGAGGCAATTCTATTTTTCTGTCTGAAGAGTATCTGCCCAACTATGGCTAGGAGAGGGAAGGAGGTTGAAGTGAGGGAGTTATCTCTGTTCGATGTGCAGATTTTCCCTTCATCTCTTCTTTTTAGTACTGTAGCTCTGCAGTCCCCAAACCTGGCCAGGGGGAAGACTGGCCCAGGAGCAGACTGTGGCCAGGAGGCACAGCAGGGCTGCACAGCAGGAGGGAAGCAGCAGGCCAGCAAGGGAAGCTTCATCTGGATTTACAGCCGCTCCCCATCGCTTGCATCACTGCCTGAGCTCCGCCTCCTGTCAGAGTGGCAGCATTAGATTCTCACAGGAGCCGAACCCTGCTGTAAACTGCATGTGTGAGGGATCTAGGTTGCCCACTCCTTATGAGAATCTAATGCCTGGTGATCTGAGGCGGAGCTGAGGTAGTGATACTAGGGCTGGGGAGTGGCTGCAAATACAAATTATAATTAGCAGAGAGGTTTGACTGCACGACAAATGTAATGCGCTTGAATCATCCTGAAACCATCCTCCCTTCCCCCATCCATGGAAAAATTGTCTTCCATGAAACCGGTCCCTGGTGCCAAAAACGTTGGGGACTGCTGCTGTAGCTCATTACTATCTTCTTCTGTGTCTGGTAGTTCCAATTCTAAAGCCTGTTTTGTTCTCTAGTAAATAAAGCTCTTGTCTCTTGGGGGAGTGGGGGAAGGTGGTCACCTGTGGGAACCTGGCATCTAACTTCTCCTTATACAGGTATTTAATGATTTCCTTGTTTTCAGCTCCCACCCTACCATGCCTACTTGTACCCCATCTTCAACAGTATCTGCAGCCTCAATTTCTTTAGCTCTCCAAGACAAGTCTCCTTGATTTAAAAAAAACATTTAATTAAGAAATATTTCAATATCCACAAAAGTACACAGTACAAATAGAACAGACAACCTTGTATTCATCATGCAGAATTAACGTGTTTTCATGTATCACGCGCACACACACACACACACACACACACACACAATTTCCCCCCCAACCTGCTTTTTTTTTTTTTTTTTGTACTAAATATTGTAGGCCCACCTGCTTTTTTTCAGGTACCTGCATTTACCACTCATCCAACCCCCAGCCCAGGCACTTGGATTGGACAAATTCTCCACCTACTTTCTGCCTTGCCAAGGTTTACTAAGCATTCTTATTTTCATTGAGGATGCAGGAAAAAGTTTCTTCTTGTTCTAATATTTTGGGAGTGTTTTTCCGAGAGAAAAATAGAGATATAGCTTTATTCTGCTCCATTGAACCCAAGCTTCTCCAAATTATTATGGTAGCATTTCTTATTAAATATTTGCTCCTCCCCCATTCTTAAATTACTCTATTCATATTTATTAGTAATTGGTAATGTCCGTCCCCCTCCCTGCCTTTTAAATTGTTGATTTATAGTTGTTATTGTCTCCTATTCCCTTTGGGCTTGGCTTTGTTTATTCATGTGGTAATTTGTAATTTGCAATGATATTCAACTTGGGGAATTTTTTAAAAGCATATTTGGAAAAGTTTCTTCAACTGTAGCCCAGTTTATTCATAAAAGGCAGAGTATGTTTTAATAACAAATATTTAATCTCAGTTCCTAAAATTATCATGGGAAGAAATTAATCTAATCTAAAAGAAATTTAAATAGAAAGTAAGATTTAAACGATTCTTTGTCTGTATTGGTCTTCCTGTGAGTGTAAAATAGAAGGAATCATAAAGGAATTTGGGGTTACACAACATGAGGAGCAGGAATATTACAGCTCCAGTGTCATTTCCCCAAAATGAAAAACTGGCACAGAAGTCTTTGTTTTGGAAGGCTGTGGCCATATTCCTAAAACAGATTGGTTTCTGGACTCCTGAACAAGATTGGTCACTGGACTCAATCCACATCCTATTATGAAGAATCTTTGGCTTCTTTTGCTTATCAGAATTCTATTAGCTAGCCCACATCTCAGAAATGGAACACAAATGACTTCCTAAAATTCTAATAGCATTTCTTCAAATTCCAATTAAATTTTCAAGTTTGTGTTCTTTGCCTAGATAAGGAGCCCTACCAAAAGCCTTCTTTGAACAGACACTGGTAATCCTCTTAGCAGGGGGTGGGGTGAAGAGGCTGTCTCATGTAAGGAGATTTAATATAATCCTGAGGACTTCAATATGGGAGCCCATGGTTCTGTCAATACCACAAGTTCTTCAGAAGCAGAGAGGCAAATTTGGTTAAACTTAGAAATGTATCTATAGAATATATCACTAATTTCTCCCCCACCCCCTCCCTTTCTCCCTAAAAGAAAGATTATTTCTGAAATGCCAGTAGCTTTCTGGTATCAGGGGAAAGTCCTTTGATAATTGTGTGCTGATGCTGTCTGGAAACTCTTTTGGAGCTTACTTCACATGTTTGTCAAATGAGGGGATGGCACTAGATGGTACCTAAAAGCCCTTCCAGTCCGATGTCTCATGCATCCATAAAACCTCCCATTCATACTCAAGGATACTTGTCAGGGTTAAGGAAGAAGAGATGGAAGCTACAGCGTATTTTAAATATCCATCTTTGCATTAAAAAAATAAGAACCCCCCAAATAAAAACCTAATTCATTTAGGTCCTAACATATAACCAGGGTGCGGATATTTACTTCTTTTAGGTCAGAGACAACATTCCTATTTCCATCAAAATTATCTCCACTGTTAAAGGCATTTAAATATATGACAATTATACTATACAACAGACTAGCCCATTATTTGTGCTTTATTTTATCTGAACCTCTCTCAGCCTCTCCTCTCTTTTTATTTATTTTTCTTAATCTCTCTCTCTTTTTTTTATCTGTTTCTGTCTCTATCTCTTACGCACTTACACCACTCCCCCACACACAGAGTTTTTGTTTGTTTGTTTGTTTGTTTTGCTTTATTTTGCTTAATTTAGAAAGGAGCCAAGTAGAGAAAAAGCAATGTAAACTAATGGAAAACACAATGAACTAATGTTCAGTTTAGCTCCATTACCAGCTAGCTGTGGTGTCCTAAACTAGTTATTTACTTCCTTCTTCCCCCATGTCCTCTTCTGCAAAGTGGGAGATCAGAACCAATACATTTATCTCATAGGTTGCTGTGAAACTAAAATGAGTGAAATCTGTCTTTGAACATTACATGAAGGGCTACATCAGTATAAAGTTATACCAGTTTAAACGGGTGGTAATTATTAGTCCTACACTTAAGAACCCATTATACCATAATATAGAAATTTGAGGGTGGATCCACCATTAAAAAACATGAGTTCAGTACCTAATTGCCTGTCATGGAGATAGGCAACTGTCCACATTTTAAAGGGTATTGGTTTCAACTTTTCAACTTGTACCTTTTATTCTGATAAGAATTATCTATGAGAAAGAGATCAGTCTTGGTACCGCTTAAATTGGATAGAATGGATTTTTGATGTATTAATAGATAAAAATGGTACCATTTTAGCATTCAGCAGGGACTGAAGTTTCAATGATTTAGAACTGTAGTTTCAGAGGTCACCTAGTGCAACCTTCTGTCCTGGGTATCTACCACCCTCTGAAACAGAATCCTTGCTGGGTTCATTCGGCCTCTTCCTGATAGGAAACCCCACCACCTTTAGGCAGCTCTTTGAAATTTTGGACAGTTTGTGACAAACCATGTTAAGGAAGAACTTCCTGTGTTCATCCATTGGTTGAATTTTCATCCCTTGGCTGTAGTTCTGCTCCCTGGACACACAGAATAAGCTTGTTTGAAGATTGAAGTTAAGGTCCCTGGAGCCCTCTCTTTTCCCAATGAAATGGCTCTAGATTCTACAATTGTTCCCTGATTGCTCTGGTTACTTTCTTCTTTCCAGATACCGATTTGTCTAGATCCCTTTTACAGTGCGCTGCCAAGAAATGCCCCCTGGGCTCTCATGAAGGTCTAATCAATATGGTCACTGTCATCTTCTTGCACTGTTCTTGCAGTCTAACCTGGCATAAGGTTTTTTGGCAGCAGCAAATCCTTTACTTTTAATGATTGTCTTAGCACAGGCAGTGCACTGCTCCTCTGCTGGAGGGACAGCAAACAATACATTAGAGTCTGGCAGGACCTGGACACCTTTACGGAGTATAGGCTGGGGGCTTGGATGGGGGAGAGGACAAAGAGACATGAAGCTACAAAGGTGGCTTGGGTGGAAGGACGGTTTGGAAGGGAAGGTTTGGAATTGAGAGACAATATTTTTTGAGATTGAATCTGACATTTTGATAAAAGAATGAGAGTTGAGCCTTTCCCTGTGGTCATTTGACTCCTAAGCGTTTTAGGCTCCTCAAAAGGAAAGTTAACTTGGAGCTGGAAAGTTGGGTGAACAGCTTTACCCACAGTACCTTGTTGTAGTAACTTCTTTTATTCATATAATGTATATGTACATACACATATATGTATGAGTGTGTGTGTATATATATGCATTTTTTTAAATGAGGAGGTTGGAAAAGTAATCGGATCCTGTATTGGGTCTAATTCGATGGCAGCTGCTAACTGCACAAAGTTAGGAAGACTTGAGGAAATACAAGTTGGAAAAATCCAGATGTCATTGCTTTATGTGTCGTGATGATGTGGTAGCCAGCCTCCAAGATGACCCCCAGTGAGTCTCATCTCCTGGTTTTCATATCCTTGAGGCTGATCAAAGTAACCAATAGGATATTGCGGAAATTATGGAGTGTGCTATGGTCTGAATGTTTGTGTCTCCCCCTGCCATTAATATATCAAAATCTTAACCTTCAAAGTGACCTTATTAAGAGGTGGGGCCTTTGGGAAGTGATTAGTTTTTGAGGGTGAAGCCCTCCTGAATGGGATTAGTGCCTTTATAAAAGAGGCCTGATAGAGCTTGTGAAGGAAGATGCAGCAAGAAGGAGCCATTTATGAGGAACAGGGCTATCACCAGACACCAGATCTGCTGGTGTTTTGATTTTGGACTTCCTCATCTCCGGAACTCTGAGCAATAAATCTCTGTTGTTTATAAATTACCCAGTCTAAGGTATTTTGTTATAGCAGCCCTAATGGACTAAGAGAGAGTGTTACTTCTGAGACTAGGTCATTAAAGACATTGTGGTTTCTGTCTTGCCCTCTTGAATTACTTGCTCTGGTGGAAGTCAGCCACCATCTCATGAAGACACTCAAGCAGCCCTATAAGAAGGTCTTCGATGTGAGAAACTGAGGCTTCTGGCCACCAACAGCCAGCATGGACTTACTATCCATGTGAGTGAGCCATGCTGAAAGAGCCTCCCATAGCCCCAGTGAAGCCTCCAGATGTCTGCTGCCCTGGTAGACATCTTGACTGCAACCTCTTAAGACCCTGAGCTAGAACCATCCAACTAAGCTGCTCCTGAATTCCTGGCCCACAGAAACTGTGAGACAATGTTTATTGCTGTTTAAATTAATAAGCTACTAAGTTTTAAGCCACTAAGCTTTGAGGAATTTGTTAAGGAGAAATAAATAATAGAGATGGGTAGTAAGGAGGAATGAAGAGTAAAGGCCCTTCCTCCATTGTTCATATACATTTACTTGCTAGGCACTTGCTCTTCACATCCCCCCTTAGGGTAAGGGGTCGAACAAGTGCTAGGTTCATTCCTGCTTTTGGACATTTCTGGCAAACAAACAGAGTTGTTACAGAGAATGATAGGAAAGACGGGCAACACAGCCTCTTTTTCTCCTCTTCCTCCTCCTCCTGTTTTTAGAAGAGGACTGGGATGACATTGAGAACTTACACAAATTTTGCTTTTGATTCCTCAGTGTCCTCTTGGAAAAGTTGCATTGGCCTTTGTCCATTTGCTGCAAGGTTGTGGGTCCTTGAGAGCAGGACTTGGATCTTACTTCTATTCCCATTGCCCAGCAAGTGAACATATATATAAACACTGAACATTATCAAGGGAGAGAGCAAATTTCCCTCCCTCCTCCTCCTGAATTCTGAAGAGATTCCATTCTTAGAATGGTTTCTTACTGGAACCATTCCACTCACAGTTCATCAATGAAGTCTTGATAATATCATGCATGCCATCAGCCATTTTCATTATTAAATAATCCCCATTCCTCTGTTAAGTTCCTTGTTTTTAGGAACCCTTCCCCCTCTTTGACCTTTCCATCCCATTTTCTCTGTTGCTTTAACTGTTGTGCAAGATCCCAGGATGTTTGATTCAGGAAAGCATAGAGATCTGCTGCCAATATGCCAACGCGCCTCTGTCAAGTTGTCCAAATTCATAGTGGAAAGAGCCCTGGACTAGAGCTAGGAGACCTGAGTTCTGGGCTGCTCTGTTACTGATTAGCCTACATGTCCTTGGGCAAGTTGCTTCCCTTTTCTGGACTTCAGTTTCTTTGTCTTAAACTGAGAGACTGAGTGGGTCTAGATGAATTCTACAGTTGTTGGGTTCTCACAAGTTAGGAATCCAAGGTGTAATCCTAAAGTGAAACCAGTGGTCAGCATACCTCTCAGTAACCGTTATGGTTACTATATAAGGCTCTTTGGACTTCCCTTTATTAGCCAATGGATAAGCCTCACTGAAAGGCTGTCAGGTTTACTGGGAAGAGCCTTCCGGTTTTGAAACACATAATCTCCGGGTTTCCAGTTCTGTCACTAACTCTGGGTGACCTTGGGCAAATTCTCTCTGGACCTCAGAGCAGGAAGGTCCTTGTTACCCAGAAGACGCTCAAAGACCTTGGCGAGCTTTCGGGATCCTCCTTCTAGGACCAGATGGCTCAGCCTGGAAGGGTCTCTGGAGGCCGGTTGTTCTGCTCGCTCAGAGGTGCACTGGAAACTTAAACCAGTGGAGCTGGCGAGGGCGGCTCAGCTTGGGAGGAGGTGTCTACAGGTGAGTTCTTAAAGGGACCGCCGGAGTTTGGGTAATACCTGAGATGATGACTGGGCAGGGATGCAGGCTCGGGAAAAATGAATGAATGAATGAGCTAATGAATGAATGAACCTTATTTCTCCACACTTAAATGCACTAGTACTTGTAATTAATCACTTAAACTTAAAAATCCTCTACTAAAACCCTCAAACTCTTACCAAATTAGCCACTCTCCCTATTTAACATGCTCTACTTTAATGACGCCCCCTCCACACACACACCTTTTACAGAGGGGAGAATAGTAACTTTTAAAAATTCAGTACAAAGTGGAAGGCGACGTAGAGATGGCACCCCCTAGCTCCGCCCAAACTCCTCCGTTTCCCCCACCCAAGTCCCGCCCTCCCTGCCCCCTAATACGGGAGGCGCAGCTGGCGGCTCCAGTAGGCTTTTCGCGGTTGGGGGTCACCCCTGGACGCGCCAGGCGCTCTCTCCTGCCTTGGAGTTAGAAGCAGCACTTGTTCAGTGAGGTTAAGCAGTCTCTCGGAATGCGTGTCTTGGATCTAGTGTAGGTGAGATCACGTCTCTCTTCGGACACTCCGACCCTTCCTGGCCCGGCGCACTACTAGCTCAGAACGGCCGGACACACCGGTGGGCTAGGCGGGGTAAAGGCGGGCTCTTCCAGGGCCACCCTAGACCACCTGTAGAGTCCCTGTGTTAATTCCTTTGTCCTCAGAGCCACTTAGGTGGCCGCCCTTTTAAACAAGGAGTTTCACTGAGGATGCTCTCCGGTCCCCCTTCCACTTCGCCAGCCCTCTCCAGACCCTACTCCCCCTTCCAACCTAAAGGTAGCAGCGCTGAGAGCCCGAGGCTCGGCGCGAGCCGCCTCCTCACTTCCCATTGGTTCAGAGCGCCGGGAAAACGGTCACGTGGGGGCGCGGCAGTCCAGCTCCGGGGCCGCCATCTTGGCGGAAAGTTTGGGGGGAGAGCGATTGGGGGCGCGGAAGGAGGCGAGGTTCCGGGGGTGGAGCGGCTAGTAGGCGAGAGGGCGAGCGGGCTAGCGGGCCGCTGCGAGTGAGGAGGCGGCGCAGCTGAGGAGGAAGAGGCATCGGGGGTGCGGCCGACAAGGGGAGCTCCTCCCCCGTCCCTTCACCCCCTCGCTCAGCTCCTCGAGCACCGGGCGGGGCGGGGGTGCGTGGAGCGGGGCCGCGCGGGGGAGCTGCTGCAAGTGGGGCCCGGAGCGCACCCCAGCTCCGAACGACCCGCTCGCAGGAACTTTGTGGCAGCGCCGCAGGTGTGGGGGCCCGCGGAGGTGTGCATGTGGGGCGCGAGGGCGTCGTGGAGAGCGGCCGCTGCCCCGTTCGGTACCCGCTGGAGTAGCCCGGAGGAAGCGAGCACGGAGAGAGGCAAGCGAGGGGAGGGGGCCTGAGGAGGGCGGGTGGCCAGCCCAGGTGGTCCCCCTCAGCGCTCTGTGGCCGCTGCTGGCTCCCGGGCCAAGGGTCGGAGCGCCTTTTCACCCACCCCGCCCCCAGTAGCAGGTGGGGAGTGTGGTTACTTGTTCGGGGCAAGAGACTGCCTCAAGTCTAGGCATTTAGTGCCCTTTGGGGACGTGGAAGCTTTCGAGGAGAATTTGGAAGCAGACTTCTGTCTGCTCTTATTTGCAGGCTACCCACCCCTAGGAAAAACCTTTCTACGTTGACGGACACTGCTGGGTTTTGAGGCACTTGCTTTCACTTGGGAAAACTTTGTAAGGTGGGCTTTTCAAAGAGAGATGGGAGTTTTTCGATTTCAGTAGGGGGATTGCTGGTTTTTCTACGATTCTATTCTTTTGTTTAGTTCTTTCTCCGTTCTGTTTTGTGTTTTTAAAGGTGTTTGCCCTCTTCCTGATTCTGGAGAAAAATGCCGGTCCGGAAGCAAGGTGAGAATTTACTTCGGAACTCCTTGTGGATGTCACTTGCTATTCCATATGCCAGTTTTGTAATTGATGTTTTAAAAATATTTGTAACTTTGATGAGACAGCATGGTCCTAGCTTTATTGCTAGGAAATCTAAGCCTCACATCATTTCAGAAGATGGAAACACCTAAATGTTTGTTAAACTTACTTTCTTGACATCTCGCTAGTGATTAGTGAGGCAATTAAACCACTCTCCCCATGTCTTTAAAGAACTCTGAATTAGTGTTTTAGTATTCGTCATTCTTCCTAAACACTACTTTGTGAGCAACTGTGGGATACTAAGAACTAGTATTTTGAAAGACTTAAACTTTGGATTATAATGACAAATTGTAGATAATCTGCTTTTGCATATCAGGTAATCTGAAACTGAGTTACTAATATGTTGATCTTTTACTGTGGCACATTACCAGTGCACATTTATTACAAACTGTTCACCTTCACTCCATTTTCTACTGTGGTACATGTTTTTAAAGTTTTTTTGATCATTCTAGGGAATAGGTGTACATGAACATAGTGATATTGGTTGACCTGGAGCATTTGGGGAACTGTTTAGATGTCTTACAGAATTATTTGCACTAGCATGTAATACATTTTTTTGGTAAATATATAATTTTAATCAGGCTCTTCTTTTCTTCTCAGATACCCAGAGAGCGTTGCTTCTTTTGGAAGAATATCGTTCGAAACTAAGCCAAACTGAAGACAGACAACTCAGAAGTTCCATAGAACGGGTTATTAACATATTTCAGAGCAACCTCTTTCAGGCTTTAATAGGTGGGAATTAAAACTTTGTGACCATTATCTGTCAGCTCTGCTTACTACTTTTCTCAAGTCAATTATTTTAAACGAGAATGATGTACTTGATTCTGTATGTGGTATTCAGTAACTTGAGCATCTTCAGTGAGTTGTATGTTGTTCATAGGCCAATATCTTTTCCAAAAATATCTAGTTACCAAAAAGCTTTCAGTATGATTATTTAGTGGTCTTTGAGAGCAGTGTTTTGCATCCGAGCACAATTAAAAGGTGGAGAAGTTGCAGAAATGTTTCAGGGCCCAAAGGATGATGTCTGAATTACGCTTGTTTCGATATTTGACTTGTATTTCTCTGAAGTCCTTGAAGATGCTTGAAGGGTTCTGCTATGTTTAAGAATATCGATTCCCTTAATGTAGACCTCTGTTTAACTTGGCATTCATGGATTAAAAATTTTAGTCCTGGAAATGATCTTAGACATGATCTAGTCTAATAAACTTATTTTACAGACAAGATTGAAACAGTTTTATTCTTAACTGTAACTTAAATTTTAGGTGGTACATTGTTTGAAAGGAGAACTGGGCAATTCAAGAATCCTGAATTCTATTCCTGAAAATGCCATTAATTGAATAATACTATACAAATCATTTAACCTTTTCTAGGCCACTGCATTAGTTGTAGAATGTAGGCAGTGAAATGGAACAGTGGGCTTTAAGCTTTTTTTTTTTTTTAAGTAGCTAGATCCTTTTTTAAAACAACATCTTATATTTTGTATATAATCCCTGATACATAAAACAAGGTGACTTGTCTTCTCTGGCCCTTTTCTCCAGGTACCTCGAGTTTGCAAACCACTGAACAAGAAAATTTGTCCCTTCCAGTTCTAAGAATGAAAATTTTTTATTAGTCATCAACTATATACCATTTTAAAATGAGACATGTACTTAATTGCATTTCATTTCCTCAGTAACTTCCAATCAGGTATACCCTTATATCTGTCTGTTGGTAGAGTAATTGTTGGTGCGATTTGAGTACTGCCTTCAGAAAGTCAGTGTATCCTGTCAAATTATTGATCAATTGATGCTTCCCACTAAATTTGTTTTTAAAATTAAAGATTTTTAGGAAGATCAGCTGATATACCTGAGCAATTTCTAAAAATTTAACGTTATTATTGAATTTTAAAAACATACATAAGAATAGAGAGCACAGTATAACGAACTGCCTTATATCTTTCACCCGTCTTCAAAAATTATCGACATTTTGCTATTTTTGTTAGCACTGATGGACATTTTCTTCATTTGAGTTTCTGAGTTGTGAGATTTAAGGTCCAAATGGATGATCAAATTGGATTCCTCTGAAAAAACAGCAAAAAAAGGAAGGGAAAGATGATTTTGTAATTATTTGTCTTTCTAAATCAATGTTAAACCTAGTAATTTTTTATTTAGTGGGGTCACTGTTTAGGAAAACAAACAATATGACTTGTGTGTCCTCATTTACGTAAGTACATAGACATAGACTGCAGTCTTTATGTGCAGGCTGTAACTTAAGAAAACTAAATGGTCAGTGAAGTAATTAAACAATATGCACTTATATTTCCCTCTACATTGGTGGTAGATTTGCTATGTTAGGAGTCATTTTTGACATAGTCTACCTTGCCTGTTTTGAATGTATTTATCTGTTCTTATGCATGATTGAATTTTGATAGGGTTAGCTTTCCAGTTATTAAGTTTATATTTGTGAATATTATTTCTCCTATATAATTTCACTGGTTGTGAATTTACTTTGATGTTTAGATTGCCTGACATTTTAATGTTTTATAGGATTTGGTATCAGATTTTGGTGTAAGAACAGTAATAGATTTTAGGAGTTTTGAAATAGACACATTTAATAGAGGTTTTTGTGTGTTCCCATACTATAATTGCCTTAATTGTTGATACTACTGAATTAATAAATGGATTCTCTTGTGCTTGCTGTAATTGGGTTAATTTATTAACTTTCGTTACTTAGTTTGAAAATATTTTAACCAGTAAGATTTTCTTTTTGCTTTACACCTCTGCCATGGTCTTGGAAACATTGTCATAATGTACTTGAAGCCCAAATTGCTCTAAGCTAAAGTAGTTCATTGTGTTTATAGTATGCACTGAAAAATCCTCAATTAGCTGTTTTTTCCTTCAGTAAGTGGCATTTTGTCTTCTGAGCTGGTATTTGTGGACCATTGTTGGATTAAAGGAGACTTGGGTCTTGACTACCTGAATTGTTTGAAAGTCATTTGGTGGTTAGGCTCTTCACTTCCTTAGTTTGGAAATCATTTGCCTAGGCTATGGTGAATTATGTGGTTTTTTGCCTTGAATACTCTGTATCTTTGGATTTGCAGTCTGCATTGAGTATTTATTTACTGATTCTTTGAACTGGTAGTTAGTATTGACTTTTCGTGCATTTTAAAAAAAAGTTTGTTTGGGTCTCTAGGGGTTTAGTTGATATAGAAATACTGATTTTTCCCCCCCACTTTCTGTAGTCAATATATAGAGTAGATTCCCTGTACCTTCAGATTATTTAGAGGGACAAGCATGTACATACTGCATTACATCTGTTTTAAGATACCAATTTTTAAACATTTTAATATCTCCGAATTTGGGAAGTGTTTTATAACTGGTGTATGTCAGTTTTTTAATTGACAGTGTTTTTGTATTCTTAGTGGCACATGAAATAATGGTCTATTTTGTAATTCATAATATTCTCAATTTAATGAAATATAGAAAGTATTGTTCTAGCACTGATGCTTGGTAGTATCCTTGAAGGATGGCTTGAAGATTTAAAAATTACTGAAAGCAGAAAAGTTTTTATTAACTTTTGAGTTTTAGCTAAGTTGTTTCTTTAGGGCTGAATATTTAAAGTTATAGCATAAAAAAATCTGTGAGCTGTACATTTGTTTAAAATTTATTCTGATCTGGTGATTATGTTTGTATAAATGGGAGATAATGTCTGCCTAATTTCACTCCCTGATTTAGGTGAGAGCAATTTGAAAACTTAATATATTTGATTTTGTATTCCCATGTTCTGTACTTAGGTTTAAAAATTTTGTGAGTAAAGTAGAATGGATGTGGTTTGATTATAATCAAAGCCCAGATGTTCAGGTCCATCGTGGTTTTGGATCATTCCTGATTCTAAGGTGTCTGGGATCTGACATGATCCTGATAGTCCTTAAGAGATTTTCTAGACCCCTGCAGTTGTTTCTTAGGGAGTCAGAGAACTCATCTGGTTTCCTTGTGCACAGGAGAAAAATCTAGGCTCAAGATCAGGCTAGTTTTAGAGACTTGAGTAAGTTGAGTCATGTGATTTGTATAGTTTGTCTGCAATAAATAGCAAGCTTATTTTAATGCAGCGTTTTTTTTAGTTCTGCAGATATTTCAGAGTGAAAATGGATAATGTAATAACACTGTCCATTTATGAGTTTTTTTAGTTCCTAGTTCATTTGTTGCTACTCTGATAGTTTTCTAGCCCTTATAAACAGTACAGGATATTACTGTGTCCTTATTAGTAGATACTTGGTTTCAAAAATTATGACTCCTTTACCATCTTAACCATTTTTAAATGTTAAGTATATTCGTATTGTTGTGAAACAGGTCTTCAGAATGTTTTCATCTTGCAAAACTGAAACTCTATAGCCTTTAAATAACTACTCCCCTTTCCTTCCACTCCTCAGCCCCTCGTAACCACCATTCTATGTTCTATTTCAATGAATTCGACTACATTAGCTACCTCCTTTTTAAGTGTGTGGAAAAGATAATATTGGCTAATATTTATTGAGCACTTTCTGTGTGCTAATACAAGTATCTTATTTAGTAGTCATCGTAATCCTATGAGGTATACATTCACCTGTCTGAGTGATTTTACCATTCTATTGATTAGAAAACTGAGGAACCGAAAAATGACTAGCCTTGCCCTTGGCCTCACATGCTAAATTGTGGAGCCAGAAATTGAACTCAACTAATCTTGAATACAGAGCCTCTTTTTACCTTCAGCTATTAGGATGTTCTTTATCATTTTTTTTAGAGTTGACTATTTTAATGTGATAACGAACACTAATAACAAGAATGTTTAAGACAGATGTTGATCTACAAAGTCTTTTTTAAAAAACCATTATTGCTGTGAAGAAGAGTGTATATAATGAAATGATATTTATAATGATGGAATTTACACATCTGAAAAGTGTATTTACTTAAGTAATCAAGGCTTGAGAACTTCTACCTATAGTGGTAAAAATATCAATATTTCTTAGATTTCTTTTGCTTTATTTTGGTCCCACTGATGTTACATTTTAGCCTATCACTAACTTCTTGTGTGTGTATGTATATGTGTATGTGCATGTATAACTTTGAAGGCTAGGTTTGAGCAAGGAAAACATAACAGGATGTGGATCAGACTGTTGGCTAAAAGTTTATGGAATTGGAGAATTTTATTAACTTTTCACTTGGTGGTTTTGATTTAATTAGATTGAGTTGTTTATTTGCTAATAGTTTTGCTTACTGCTCTGAAGCAGTGTTTTGATTATTTTGAATCTAGAGAATTCTCTTTAGAATTTTGCAATCATAGAGCTGTAAAAGCATCTGTAAATATTTCTTCTAAGCCATTTCATCTATGTAGGGTCAAATTTTTCATAAGTACAGGATCCAGTCTAGGACCAGGTATTAACATGTAGTTGTCATGTCTCTTTACTCTCCTTTAATCTGGGCACATTTCCACAGCCTTTCTTTGCCTTTTATGACACTGACATTTTTGGAGAACACAGTTCCCCATCACTTTTATTTTTTCATATAATGTTTCTCATTTGGATTTGTCTGATGTTTACTCATGATTAGATTCAGGTTATGTATTCCTGGCTTAGGGTTCTGCACATCTGGAGGTATATGATTTCATCTGCCCTTCATCGATGATGTTATTATAATTTTTGGTTTTTTTGGTGGTGTTAATTTTGATCACTCAGTTAGGTGTTGTCTGAATCGTCAACTCTTTTTTTTCATCCTCCCTAGTAATCCTTTATGAGTTGTCAACTCTACAGTCACAGTTTTTTTCCTCTTGCATCTTAATATAAGCAATATGTGGGGGAGATACTTTAATGCCATGTACATATCTGGCTCTTCAGCAAAATTTCCACCTATACTTAGCATCCATTGATGATTCTTGCCTGAACCAGTTTCTACTATGGTTGAAAAACGAGTTTTCTAACAGCAGCACTCTTCTACATTTTCCAATTAATACTTGGCATTTTGTTGTAATCAAGAGCCCTCCTTTGTCTGTCTGTGTGTCTATCATGAACTTGCAGATTTTTTTCTCTCAGTGGTTTATCATTTATTACCATCCTTAATGATTTTGTGCTCAGATTGTCTTGGAGTTAGCCAGCGTAGGCCTTCTCAAGCTTGCTCTTATGTCCTTATGACATGTCCCATCATTTCTTAGAACACTTTCTTAATTTCGGGCCTAACAAAAATGTTCCAGGTTCATCTTGTATCTATCCTGCCCCAGCCATTTCTAAGATCAGCTATTTCTCTGAGAAGCTCTAGTTCCTTTTAGTACACATCTTGTTTTAAGGAATACACATGTGAATGCTGTGTGGCTGTTAGTTAAATAGTATCTACAGTGTTAAAATAATTTATTTTTGCCCACCGATTGACTTGACATCTTTCCTGTTTCTAGTGTATGAAACAAATTGTGTGTAATACTTTTTAATTTTATAGGATGTTTTTTTCTCTTTAGGGGATCAAAATGAATTTTCTTTTTTGAGACAGGGTCTCACTTGTTGCCCAGGCTAGAGTGCAGTGGCATGTTCATAGCTCACTGCAGGTGCAAAGTCGTGGGCTCAGGTGATCTTTCTGCCTCAGCCTCCCATAGTGCTAGGATTACACACCAGGCTCTGTCCAAAATGGATTTTTAAACATATGTTGGTTTAGAAGAAAGCAGATTATCTGTGCTTAAGTAGATTTGACTAGTGCATATTTTAGTGTTTAAAATATGCTTGTTTTAGTTAGTGAACTGATGGAATTTTTTCCCTCTGAAATGGTGGGGTTATAGTTCAGTGTTCCGCAGCTTTCTAGTTGCCTTCCTTGTAACCCTCCAGAATGAAATTTATTGTAAAAATAATGCATTTTCCATATAAAACATTAATATTAGATTATTATATATAAAATATCATAAACAAGAAAATTCTCATGCCAAAGATAACCTACTTCATCCATGGGGTGAATGTCCTTCTAGAATGTTATTCTTTGTATATACACAATTTCATTTTGCAAAATAAACTTCCTACTCAAGTAAAACAGTTGTTTCCTACATGAGAATTGATATTTAAATCAACATGTAAGGTGAAAAATGACATCTGGTTAAAATTATCCTTGAGAATCCTTCAGGAATTTAATACGCACTGTCTCTTTTTAACTACAGCACAATTGTTTTTTCCTCCAGTGGAAAGGAATCATTGTTTCTGCAGTTGAGCACTAGATGAAGTTGTTGGCTTAAGTGACCTCTTATACTAAAAACAAGTAACCATAAAATTACACTCAGCACAGTGAGATATAGCAAGATGTTCACATTATGACAGGCTAAAACTAACTAAACACCTTATGAGAGCCTAAACTAACTAAAACAAAATGTGAAAACTAACACTACCTGGAGGAGCTCTCTTCTCCCTTTTGATTTTTTATTTGAGACATTTACTTATCGGATGCACTGACAGGTAGCATTGCCTTTTTTTGCAGGGGTGGGGGTGGGGGTGAGGGTACTGCAGTCAATTTGTGTAAATGTATATAGTGTGACTTCTTTGCACTGTATGTATTAACCCCAAACACTTATCAATGGATATATTTCCACAGCAATAGATTTGTACCATTTTAAGTGACTGTTTATATAGATTTCCTGTAGTTTTATTAATGGTTTCCTAGAAACATTTAGGTTTCTATTTTTCTGAATTATAAGCACTGCATTGGTATATGCATTTTTGTTTCACATTCTTTATTATATCCTTAGGACAAACTCCTAGAAATGAATTGCTTGGTCAGAGGGGGTGTACATTTTAAGGCTTTTGATGTAATTTGTTAAATATTCTTAGGAATCTTACGTCAATTTAATTTTTTAGGCATTATGTGGAAGAATGATTAATTCACCATACCGTAAACAGTATAGAATATTATTCATCCTTTTAATATTTCCTGCTCTGATATGTAGAATATACCTTTAGTCATTTTGATGTTTTATTGTACATTTCTTTGATTAAAGAAATAACCAAAGATGTAAGGAAGTCCTTTGATTATTTTTTATTTCTTTTGTCAATTATCTGTTCATGTCATTTGCTTCCCCTCCCCCTTTTCCTTTTGCTTAGAGGTTTTAAATCTACATTAGGCATATCAGTTCTGTCTGCCATGTAAGTTGCAGATGACTTTCCTTGTTTGTCATTTGTTTTTAAACTTGGATTTAAAACAAAAGATTTATATAAGGTTAGATTTATCTATGTTTTTCTTTGTGCTTTCTGCCTTTGGTATCATGCTTGGAAAGGCTATCCCCAATATTATAATCCCAAAGGTTATTATAATTTGTCTCCAAGATTATAAAAACATTTACTTATATTCAAGTTCTTTCAGGAATTCTTTTTTTTTAACATTTTAATACATTTGGAAATTATCTTGATGTAAAGTGTAAAAGCTAATTTACCCAATGTAAATTTATTGTTGTCCTTTATACATTTTTGTTTTGTTTTGAGACAGAGTCTCGCTCTGTCATCTGGGCTAGAGTGTGGTGGTGTCATCATAGCTCACTGCAGCCTCAAAGTCCTGGGCTCAAGCAATTCTTCTGTCTCAGCCTCCAGAGTAGCTGGGGCTATAGACACGTGCCATCACACCCGGCTAATTTTTCTATTTTTTGTGGAGATAGGATCTCACTCTTGCTAAGGCTGGTCTTAAACTCCTGTCCTCAAGCAATTCTCCTGCCTCTGCCTCCCAGAGTGCTAGGATTATAGGTGTGAGCCACTGTGCCAATCCAGTCCTTTTCTGTGGTTCTCAACCTCTGGGCCATGGACCTGTACCTATTAGGGCCCCTTGGAAAAATTGTCTTCCATGAAACCAGTCCTTGGTGCTAAAAAGCTTGGGGACCACTGCTTATATTATACAATATTAAAAATTAATAGACTTATTTTTTTCAGCAGTTTAATAAGGTTTACAGAAAAATTTAGTGGAAAGTACAGTTTCCATATCCTCACCCCCTCTTCTTCTATTATTAACGTCTTCCATTAGTGTGGTATATTTGTTACAATTGATAAGCCAATATTAAGATATTGTTTTTAAATAAAGTCCATAGTTTACATTAGGATTCGCTTTTTGTGTTGTACATTGACAAATCTGACATACAAAGTTGTTTTCACACGTGTCCACCGTTGCAGAATCATACAGAATAGTTTCACTGCCCTAAAAATCCTATAGGCTCCACCTTTTTAGCCCCCTTGGTGTACCCCACCCCTCTGCCTGGTGAACTCTTGAAAACCACTGATCTATTTACTGTCTCTATAGTTTTGCCTTTTCCAGAATGTCATATAGTTGGAATCATAAGTATGTAGCCTTTTGAGATTGGCTCTTTTTTTCACTCAGCAATGTGTATTTAAGGTTCCTCCTTGCCTTTTCATGGCTCCATAGCTCGTATCTTTTTGTTGCTGAATTGTATTCTGTTGTATGGATGTACTAAGCTCACCTATTAAAGAGCATCTTGGTTACTTCCAGATTTTATCAATTATGAATAAAGCTGCTGTAAACAATTGTGTGCAGGTTTTTGTGTTGACTTAAGTTTTCAACTCATTTGGGTAAATGCCAAGGAGAACAATTGCTGGGTGATACGGTATGAGTACGTTTAGTTTTTAAGAAACTTCCAAAATGGTCTTGTAAAACATTTTGCATTCCTGTGCGCAGTGTGTTGCTCTATGTCCTTGCCAGCATTTGATGTGGTCAGTGCTTTGGATTTTAGCCATTTAAATAGGTGTGTAGTGGTATCTCATTATTTTAACTTGGAATTCCCTAACGACATTTGATGTTGAGCATCTTTTCATATGCTCATTTACTCATAT
The DNA here is from genome assembly GCA_004363605.1 of Indri indri. Taxonomy (NCBI): domain Eukaryota; kingdom Metazoa; phylum Chordata; class Mammalia; order Primates; family Indriidae; genus Indri; species Indri indri. Next base: position 58,840 of record RJWJ010002999.1, on the reverse strand, counting down.
GCTGTCTGCTTTGGTGAGGTGTCTGTCCGTATCTTTTGCCCATTTTCATTGGATTATTTGTTTTCTTATCATTGAGTCTTAAGACTTTGTTGTACGTTAGATATCAGTTTTTTAGCAGATATGTGTTTTTACATATATTTTATCCTTGTCTGTGGCTTGTCTTTCATTTTCTTTTTTCCCCATCAAATAAAATATTATTTTCTCATAGATTAGAAATATCACTTATGTTATCTTAAATTGTTACATATTCTAAGGTTTGTATTTAGACTTTCCACTCTGAGCCTGAGTTAGTATTGCCTTATTTCTTTAGTTTGAGAAATGTTTCATAGTTTGTGAGTTTCTCTGTTTAGGGTGATGTAAGTTGTCACCAAAAGCTAGAAAATTTCTTTGCCTATTTGAAAATTCCCTTCCTCCCCTGCCTTACCCCCCTTTGAGGGTATTTCTGGAATTTTGTACTTCCCCTTAATTCCCATGGTTTGCAAACTTTGAATTCTAGGAAGAAAATATTAATAACAGAGGCATTGAAAGCTTTTTACTTATAATACTATATTTGGAGACTTCTGAAATATGTGATCTTAGAGATTTCCAAAGATTTTTTTTTTAATAGATAGAAATGATTCTGTTCTGTTCCATTGGACTAACTGCTTGTCTTTAAGTTTAGTTTTTCAGAGTTTCTTAGTGCACATGTTGGAGTTTTTTGTGGCTTTATAATTTAGATCTTTGTTCAGGAACTGCACTTGTGGGGATCCAGTTTAGTCCAAAACAGAAAAAGCTCTTGCAGACTATAAATGGTAAATGAGGAATAGACTGTGATAAGACTGATCCAGTAGGTTTCAATATAAGTAGTATTTTCAGTTGTGAGTCAACTAAAATGTAGTTTTTTCCTAATACATATTTTAGCATTCCTGCATTCTTGTTTTCTCTTTTTGCTTGGTTTAGTGCATCATTATCTTCACAGGAAATAATTTTTTTTCAGGATAATAAATAAAAATGTAATCAGTCATTTTAATTATATATCTGGGTGAGCTCTCTGGATCTTCATATGAATATGGATTCTTATCAAATGGCAATCCTTTTGACTACCCTATACACTCCCACTTTCTTTACATTTTCATAGAAAAGATTTAAGTTTAGAGTTGAATGCAAGTTAGATACTTCCATAGGTTTATTGAAGAACTCTTGTCATTTTATACTGGATAGTAAATTTGGCAGTTCCTGATAAATAGTATTGAGGGGTGTGACTTTTGAAGCATTTACTGTTTTGCTAGACTTGCATTTTGTTTTTCATAGTATATATATAAAATTATGAGTAACCATTATTATTGACATTAAATATTGAAACATATATGAAATCACTTATATAAACCAAAATTGAGAAAGAAATTTTCATCGTCTATCAAAGAAATGGTTAATTTTCAAATTTTTGTACACATGTTTAATTAGAGAAATTTAAAATAAATACATTCTTAAGCTTCTGTAGCACCTTAAGCTATAGCCATTACATTTTTTAAAAACCTGCCTTTTCAGGTTTTTTAATTGGAAAACCTGAGGTGTTATATAATTTCCCCCCCAATTTTCTCTACTCCCAAAGACATTATTGTTGTGTTATATCTCACTTTTTAATGCTTTTATTCCTCTTCCAAAACTTATTCACTCCATTAGTAATCATTGACTGTCAAAAGTGTTAAACTCATTAATTCTTTATTTTCACAAAGTTCTTTTGAGAATAACCTGGATTGTTAGGTTTTGGGCTGTTAAATGGATCTTTAGGAATTACGAGAGATTGGTATGATACTAGGATTTACCATGTTTGTTTTTGTCTTCCCTTTGACTTCTATTTGGGTGGTAGCCTCTGTTTTACTTAGGCTAGATACCTTATAGAACTCAATGTTATAATCCCCAGTTTAGAAAGATACAAAGACTAATTGAAAAGTATGATTTTGAATCCTAGAATGTCATTTTGTAGAAATACTCGTCACAATGATAGTTAACCCTTTTTTGGCTAAATCTTTATATAAGCTGTAAGTGGTATAATTCTCTTCTGACATATAAAATGTATATTAACTATAAAGCCCTCAAGGACTGCTGATAACATGGAAAATGTAAAATACAGATACTTTGGACTCACAAGAAAAGCTCAGTCTGTACATACATTTTTTCCAGAGAGTGCCCTTTTTGATTAGATGCTCCTTTGAAAAATCTTAGCTGACATAACTGAAGGAATTGTAATGGGGAATAAGTTTCTGAAGAGGTGTTATTATGTTGTTCATCACTATAGTCTTGGAGCACCCTAAAGATGAAGAAATGTATAAACTGTGGAATGTTTAGAATGTCAAGATGGAATATGGGTCAGGATTAAAGATGATGTATACAGTATGTATTTTTTAGGGAAAGTGATAATTGTGACATACTATCATATCAAAGACTTCACCACACTGCACATGTATTACCAGAAATATTTCAGTACTTTTAGTTAGCCAAGTATGGTAATTAATCTCTTTTTAAGTTTGGAATTTTCTGGTAATGTGTTACCCTGACCTCAGTAAGAAATGAAAATATCTCTAAATAACTAAATAGATATTATAAAATCCATATATTAAATCCCATGCACTTTACTAATTTAAGATCTCCCCTAGACTCCCACTCAGCTTATTTTTTGATTGTGATAAAATTTGCCATTTTGACTATTTTTATGTGCACAGTTCCCTCACATTAAGTGCATTCATATTGTTGTGCAGCCATCATCACTCTCCATCTCCAGAACTTTTTCATCATCCCAAACTGAAACTGTACCCATTAAGCAGTAATTCCCCATTCCTTCCTTCCCCCAGCCCATAGTGACCACTGTTCTACTCTGTCTTTATGAATTTGACTATTCTAGGTGCTTTGTGTAAGTGGAATTATACAGTATTTGTCCTCTTGTGTCTGGCTTATTTCATTTATCATAATGTCTTCAAGTTTTAGTCATCCATGTTGTAGAATAGGTTTAGTCATCCATATTGTAGAATGTATCAAAATTTCCTTCCTTTTTTAAGGTTAAATAATAGTCCATGATTTATATACCATATTTTGTTTAAAGGAGACACTAATGCATTCAAAATAATGAGAAACAAGAAGTGTAAGTTATTCTGTCCAAATGTTATTCATGATTACGGTGAATGATTCTATACAGGATAATGCCTACCTTTGTGCTAAATAATGATTTCTCTTCCCTTGAAAAAATTCAATCCAAAGTTATACCAGTAGGTGAATAAAGAACTAAGAGTGGTGAATCTAAGCGTTATATAACTGCTGCTCAGAAGCTCTGAATAAACCAGTGTTCATATCCTAAATTCATATAATTCCAGCCGATAGCAAATTATCCTGTGCTATTATAAGTAAATTTATGGTTCCTTTTGTTTTATCATGACTTTGTTTCTAAAATAATATAAAATATTTAACTTCCTGCTGTTATGTACTCAGACTGGACTCTATCTAAAAGCCCTTCTAGTTCTTTGATTTTATTTTACCATTTTTTTTTTTTGATGTTTTGTTTTGGTTAGAAGGGCAGTTAAAACCACTTTTAAGGGGTTTGCATTCCTGGTCTGGATATTGGTGGTAAAGATACAGAATATCAATAATAACTCGTATCGGCAGAATTCACAATAATGATATTAACTATCATCTATTAGGACCCTAGGCACTTAATATTGCTCACTCCTTGTAACAATTCACTGTGGGTAAGAGGCAGGTTACCAGAGGTTAAGTAATTTGTCTATATGTGTAGTTAATTGGTGTTGGAGTTGGAATTTGAATCCAGCACTGACTTTGAAATGTAAAAAGCCTGTGAATTTTAAACTGTGCCTTGTAGGTTCTGATATGATTGTGACATAATGAAATGAACAAATATTCACTATTTACATTATAAGATTGACTTATTTTACTAATGTAGAGTAAAAATTTTGCTTTTGACTTACGTTGTTGTAGCATTACATAGTTTATTTAGAAAATAAAAATACTGTTGAATTTTTCTTTTCCTTTCTTCACCTCTAGATATTCAAGAATTTTATGAAGTGACCTTACTGGATAATCCAAAATGTATAGATCGTTCAAAGCAATCTGAACCAATTCAGTCTGTGAATACTTGGGAAATTTCCAGCCTTCCAAGCACTACTGTGACTTCAGAAACACTGCCAAGCAGCCTTAGCCCTAGTGTAGAGGTAAGGTGAAAAATTTTTTCTGAAGATGTTTTTCAGTGGTCAATTTATTTGGGTTACTGAGTTTTTTCATTTTATTAAAACCATGTTTTTATGCCTGTAATCCTAGCACTTTGGGAGGCCGAGGTGGGAGGATCACTTGAGGCTAGGAGCCTAAGCACATAGCAGGACCCCACCTCTACAAAAAACAAAAAAAATTAGCTGGGTATGGTAGTGCACGCCATTAGTCTAGCTGCTCAGGAGGCTGAGGTAGGAGGATTGCGTAAGCCTAGGAGTTTGAGGTTGCAGTGAACTATGATGCCATTGTACTCTAGCCCCAGCAACGGAGTGAGACCCTGTCTCAAAAAACAAAAAATAATATTTTATAAAAATGGATATTTTGTGAAAAAAATAGTTTATAATGGAGTAAAGAGAATGAGGTTAAAAGTATTTTTTAAAAGAAAAGCTTACAATCTCTATCGCCCTTGTCTGAAAATGCTGTGAATGGTTTGAGGTTTGAAATACTCGTTTTAAACTACTAAAAAGTACTTTGCCTGATAGACATCAGTGAGGCTCCATGTATGTGATAATTAAAATGGAAATTGTATTTTGAAAAGATGATTTTTGCCCTCGTATTCTTTCCTAGAGATAGAATATAATTTTGTGGTTCTGGGTTGTTTAGTTACCCATTTGTCCCAAGTATTCTCTATTTATTGGCTTGAAAGAGTGCATTAACTACTAACTAGAGACTGATCAGTAAACCTGAAGGTCAACATTGTTTTCTACGTTTTTCTGTAGTTAAAACTGTCTGTCTCTTTCAGTATATATAACTATCTTAGTAATATTCTTTTTTGTTGTGCTATACTGTTGCCAGTAGAGTGGGATATGGTATAACAGAGATATGAAGTATTCTGTAATGAGGATTTGCCTGAGAAACATTAATCATTTGAAAATGATTGTCTGTCTGAATTTGAATCTAGTCCCTTCTTGTTAGTATTAGTGCCTGAAAAATTGAATCAACTTCTCTTTGGTGAGTTATAAATGAAGGAAAGGTAGTGATGGGCAGCAACTAGATAGCACTTTGGTAATGAAGCAGACGGTTTCTCAGTTATCTCTTTTATATTAAACAACATAGAACTAGAGAATTTTAGGGCAGGAGGAGTCAAAGCACATCTGATCCCCTCCTCTTCATTTTAAAAATGAGGAAAGTGAGATCCAGAAGAAAATGAGTTGACCTAGCTTATTGAGTTGGTTTGGGCAAGTTTACCTTTGGATTTTCAACCTCTTAACACCCAATTCACAGTCCTCTTTGTTAATCCTGGTATGACCTTATGTGTTTCTCTTTGATTAGAGATTCTAGTGTTTATTATGTATGTGCCCTTATTTTCTTTACTCTTATTTTTTTTTTTATCACTTTCTCTAGCATAATTTCCATTTCCATCCTTTTCTTTAGTTGATATATCACTTGCTCTTATGATAGTTCATTTCCGTGGTCTATTTCAAATGGATTTTTAAAATGTCTGTAATTAGTTATTGCTATGATTCGACTGTGTCCCCTCTAAAATTCAGGTGTTGCCAACGTGATGTTAAGAGGTGGGGCCTTTAAGAAGTGATAGGCCCTGAGAGCTTCTTCCTTAATGGGATTAAGGCCCATATAAAAAAGGCTTCATGCAGAGTTTATCATTTTAGCTTTCCCTTCTACCTTCTGCCATGTTGAGGATACATAGTTTGATTCCATATTTTGGCTACTGTGAATAGTGCTACAAATAAACAAGGGAGTGCAGATATCTTTTCTATATATTGATTTTCTTTCTTTTGCATGTATATAAATCCAGTAGTGGAATTGCTGTTTTTAGTTTTTTGAGGACCCTCCTTACTATTCTCCATAGTGGCTGTACTAATTCAAATTCCTACCAATGGCATGGGAAGGTTCCCCTTTTTCCGCATCCTTGCCAGCATTCATTACTGCCTTTTTGATGAAAGCCATTTTAACTGGGGTGAAATGGTATCTCATTGTAGTTTTGATTTGCATTTCTCTAATGATTAATGATGTTGAGCATTTTTCACATACCTGTTGGCCATTCGTATGTCTTCTTATGAGAAATGTCTATTGAGATCATTTGCCCATTTTTAAGTCAAAGTATTTGTTGCTTTTGAGTTGTTTGTGTTCCTTTTACATTCTGGTTATGAATCCCTTGTCAGATGGGTAGTTTGCAAATATTTTCTCCTATTCTTTGGGCTGTCTCTTTACTTTGTTGACTGTTTCCTTGGTGGAAGCTTTTTAGCTTGATATAATCCCATTTGTCTTTTTGCTTTGGTTGCCTATGCTTTTGAGGTCTTACACAAAAAAAATCTTTTCCCAGACCAATGTCCTGGAGCATTTTCCAAAAGTTTTCTTGTAGTACTCTCATAGTATCAGGTCTTAGATTTAAGTCTTCAATTCATTTTCATTTAATTTTTGTGTGAGAGATAGGGGGTCTATTTTCATTTTTCTGCATGTGGTTATCCAGGTTTCCCAGCACCATTTATTGAAGAGACTGCCCTTTCCCCAGCGAATGTTCTTGGTGCCTTTGCTGAAGATGAGTTGGCTGTAACTGTGGATTTATATCTGGATTCTCCATTCTGTTTCATTGGTCTGTGTGTCTGTTTTTCTGTCAGTACCAT
>RJWJ010002999.1:29492-51901 GCA_004363605.1 Indri indri | reverse complement strand
CGTGTTCTCACTCTTGCTCAGGCTGGTGTCATTTACAGGCCCTGCTTTTCAGCCCTTCAGAGTTCATCTTAGGGGTAAGGGAATTATCTGATCGAGTGGTGTTGGGAGATACCTTCTTTCCTTTTCTCTTTGACCATGCTTTAAAATAATCCATCTGCTTTAAAACTGTATAGAGTTTTATGGGGTAGTAGAGTTAAAAGTGTATATTCAGTCTACCAGATATACTCTGAAGTCCTCTAAACATTGACTTAAAAATTTTATTGAAGTACTGTATAATATTCATACATAAGGGTACACAAATAATAAATGAATAACTTGATAAATTACTGCATTGTGAATACAGCAGGTCAAGAAAAAGAACATAGAATGACTGCTGATGTGTTCTGGAATTAGATAGTGATTCCAGAACACATCAGCAGCCACCACGCCTGGCTATTTGTGCATTTTGTCTATGTAGTTGAAGTTTTTTCAACAATAAATTAATAAATTATCTGGCATATTAGAAAGTGATGAGTGATATGGAAGGAAAAGGAACAGATAAAGGGGGCTTAGGAATGCCAGGTTGGGGTGGGATACTTTGCAATTTTTAAATAGGGTAATTTATTCATGGTAGGCCTCAATGGGAAGGTGATATTTGTGTAGAATTGGAAGTTGCTGCAGCTATCTGGGGGGATAGCCAGTGCAAAGACAATAAGGCAGGAGTAAAGCTGAAATATATGAGAAATAGTAAGATGGCCAGTATGGCAAGAGCAGAGTGAGCATAAGGGAATAAGTAGTGAGAGATGAGTTCAGTGGGCAAGGCAGTAGCAGATAAGGTAACACCATAGCAGAGTTTTTCAGCAGAAGAGTGACATTATTTGACTTAACCTTTGAAAGAATCACTCAGGCTATTATGTTGAAAATACACTGCCAGGCAGAAGCAGGAGACCTATTAGAAGGCTATTTCAGTAATCCAGTTACGGATGGATATTGGCTTGATCCAAAAAAAATTAAAACAAAATGGTAATAATGGAGGTGCTTAGTGGCTGAATTACGGATATTTTGAATGTAGAGCATGAGGATTTGAGGACAGATTGGAAACAGGTTATGAGAACAAGATTGAGTCAAAGATCACTACAAGAGAGTCAAGGATCACTGCAAGGCCAATTCCTGATGGAAGCCTTCCTTTACCTCTTAGATTAAGTCAGAGCCTCTGTTACAGCACTTTGTACCACTGCTTGATAATATTCATCATGGTTTTAATTAAATACCTCAGTGTATATTATTTTGTGTGTATTTTGGTCTGTACTAGACTGTAAGTTCCCTGAGATTAGGAACTGTCTGTCTTATTTGCTGAAATATATGTAGTACTTGCAGTAGTTGCTCAGTAAATATTTTTCAAATGAAATGAGAGCTGTGATTCTTTCTAGATTGTAATTAATAATAGGCTAAAGGTGAGTGTGTTTTTTCTAATTTATAAAAAATGTTGGAGTAAAATTGAAACAGTAGTGCAACAAATACCCATATAGATTCGGTAATTGCTGATATTTTGTCATATTTACTTTTCCTGTATGTATGTAGTTTTTTGGGACTACTTGAAAATCACTTGCAGACATTATGCGCTTAAACTGTTAAAATTTCACACATCTCCTAAGAGTAAGAATAGTCATATATTCTCCAGTGTAACCTTAGTACCATTATCACACCTATGAAAATTAACAATAATAATTTAATTTTCTCTGCAATCCATATTCAAAATTGTCCCCGGTCTATTTTGTAGAACTTAAAAAAAAAAAACAGGAGGTGGCCAAGATTCACATATTGCATTTGATTGTTAGGTGTCTGTTTTTATCTGGGTTTTCCTGAAATGAAAACCTGAGGTGGGGGGCTTATGTGCTTTATTATGTTATTTAGAGAGTTCATTCCCAGAAAGCAGAAGTGAAGGACAGGTGAATAAGCTAAGAAGACGGAAAAACTAATACAAGCATCGTTCCTGCCACTAAGTCTGAGATCGCTGGATCCTAGGTATTACTTCCCTGAGAAGTCGTATGCGAGGTCTGTCTGGAAAGTATTCAGCCATGTAATATGAAAACTAGAGACATTTATTGAAGAAGGTACAAGACAGAAGAAACATTGTATATAGGACAATGACACATCCGTCCCCTTCAAAGTAGGCACCCTGGGACCTCACACGGTTCTCCCAGCATCTCTTCCACTGTCCAAAACACTCTGCAAAATCCTTTGTTGGAATCACCATCAGCTGCCTTGTCGTATTTTCTTGAATCTCATCGATGTCTGAAATCTCTTCCCTTTCAAAGGTGATTTTAGTTTTGGGAAAAGCCTGAAGTTGTAGGGCACCAAATCTGGGCTGTAGGGGGGCTGAGTCACCTTGGGTGATTTGATGTTTCACCAAAAAACTCTGCATGAAGTGTGATGCATGGGTGGCACATTGTCATGATGAAGCTGCCAATCAACAGTTGCCCATAGCTACAGCCATTTTTGTCACGTTGCATCTCTTAGCTGACAACATCAAGGGTAGTACTCTTTATTAATTATTTGGCCTGGGGGAGCATACTCATGGTGGACAACACCTTCCCAATCAAAAAACACATTTAACGTGATCTTGATCTTGTTGAGACTTTGCTGCACCTTCTTTGAGCATAGAGAATCAGGTGACTTCTGTTGGGATACTTGGGATTTTGTTTCTGGATCATAGCCGTAGACCCAAAATTCATCTCTGGTTGTGACCTTCTTGAGGAAATCTTGTTCATTGGTAGTGGTTTGAAGCAAGTCATTAGCAAATGCAGCACAATGTTCCTTCTGCTCTGGTAGCAGAACCGCAGAACTCATTTTGCCACGACACGTTTTATGCCAAGATCCTACATCAAAATGTCAGATACAGTAGTTTTGGAATCCCCAGATCAGCTTTTTGTTCTCGCACTGTTAGTCTCTGATCTTTGTTGATTGCAGCCCATACATATGCAACTTTTCAGGTGTTCTGCTTGTTGCAGGCCTTCCAGAATGTGGATCACTTTCAACAGATTCTTGATCATCTTCGAAGTGTTTGTGCCACACTTTTATTTATGCTGCACTCATTGCATTGTCCCCAAAAGCCTTCTGAATGATCTGAATAGTTTTCCAGGAGGAATGTCAACTTTATGCAAAATTTGATGCAGATTCGTTGTTCTACTTGCTCAGTCATTTTTAAATGTAATGGCCACTCAGTACACATGCTCACTCAGTGGCATCTAGCACCCCACTGACTAGTACAGTGAAGTCGTCATTGTTCACACATGTGCATTACAGTCCACTCTCCTTGGCTGCCAGGTTATATCAATGTCCTGCAAACCGTTCTCATTATAGTAACAATGCTGGACTCTTTCTGGACAGAACTAGTGTACTACATCTTAGGACTCTGTCCAAAGAAAGAAAGGGAAAGAATTTATCTACTAGCTTCTAGTAGGCAACAATTCCCCCATACGTCACGGTTGTGGATTTGTAGATGCAGAGGGTAGTGGTTCCACAGTTTTGTGGTTAACAGGAAAGTCCCAAGTGAGTGGGTGAGAGGAGGATATATGGACAGGGGGCTAAAAGCACAAGGTTTTGCTAGGGCTGCTCAAGCTGAAAGACAAGTGTGAAGATCTGGGGCCAATCATTGGACTGGGTTGGGAGTGTACATACCAACTCTGGTAATGGTCTCTTTAGTCTTTTGTAATCTAGTATTAATAGAATAGTCCTCTTCATTTTTTTCCCCTTTAAATGACATTAATTTTTTGAAGAAACCAGACCATGTCTTATAGAATATCACACATTCTGTAATTGTCTAATTTGTTTCCTCATGTTTTTTAACTCATTCCACTAAGTTCTGTATTTCTGGTAACAGAAAGTCAGGTGTAAAGGTCGATTAGATTCATTTTTGGTAAGTAGACTTCATAGTGTTACTGTATGTGTACTTCACATTGTATCACATCAGCAGGCACACAATATCAGGTAGTTACACTTGTGCTAAGTTTGATTACTTAAAGGTGTGGACCTCCAGTTCCTCCATTATCAAGGTACATGTTTCTTGTTGCAGTTATGTATGTGGTAATACTTTGGCACCTTGTATTAAATGAATTTTCACCCATTGATCTTTGCTAAATCACTTATTTTATTCAGTTTCAAAATGTTGATTCCTCCCCAATTTTATCATTCCATTTGTATTTATTAGTTCGCATTCTTCTATAAAAAGTATTTTTTCCCATCAACTAGGGATGAACCTTTTTTCCTTCTAAAGAGACAGAGTAAAGTTTATATTATTTCTTTTAATGACCAGTTTTCAGAGTAGAGTTTATGTGATAATTCTCTCCAAAGGTGGCTAAGTTTTCCACCTTTTTCTTGCTCTCTTTAAAAAGCTATCACTATGGACTGATCAATTTTTATTTATTTGGTGTTTACATTTCAGTTTTAGATACTCATACTACTTCAGATTTGACCAGGAGATCACTTAAAGGGATCCCTCTGTTTCCTTTTGACATGTCCCAGTTAGTCTTTGAGTGTGTTCTTGCTTTCTGGCAATTTTCCCAAGTTCATTTTGAATTTTCCCTGTCCCCAAACCAGAATCAGCCATTGATGATGGCTTTTCTGTTTCTTGGGGTTGCTTTTTCTTTGAGGCATTTTCTTTGAGAGGTTGAGAAAGTGGACACGCAAGTGACACAGTCTTCCAATTTCAGCCATTTGTTCCAGAACTTGTAAAATAAAATTTGAGAAATATTGCTGATCTAAACATATTATGGTATTAAAATATTTTAAAACCAATACAATATGTTCCTTCTTCCTTTCTTAAAAAACTTTCATGTGTTCCACAGGAATGGATTATAATAATAATCTTATTATTTTCAAATGTATAATTTTAAAAGGCACATTCACATACATTATAATAATTTGGGATGCCACAGGAGCATGAATTCATTCTTATTGTAGCCTCCTAACATACATGAGATTAGCCAGGTTTTGTTTCTTAGTACTCGATGCTTATACTATGTTTACTTTAGAATTTAGCAAACTGTAACAGGGATGTTGTGACTACCTAAGCTTGCAATATTACCATGTAGAAAAACTGAGATTAGAACTCAACTTTACGCTTTAAGACTGATGTTTCTATCTTACTTTGTTTAATTGGACTTGTTACTTAGACAAATGAAAATATTGCAATAAAATGAATAAAATAAGGAGAGAAAGAACTAATTTTAATAGAGATAGAAATGTAACTGTCAAGTTTGTTTAAAAAATAAAAAGCTTTAGAAATAGTCATGTACTGCATAATAATGTTTTGGTCAACCGTGGACCACATAATACAGCAGTAGTCCTATAAGATTATACTGGTGCTGCAAAATTCCTATCACTTAGTGATGTCATAGCTGTTGTAATGTTGCAGTGCAATGTATTTCTCATGTGTTGGTGGTGATACTGGTATAAATAAACCTATTGTGACACCAATGATATAAAAGTATATATAGCACATACAATTATATAAGTACAATAATACTTGATAATAAACAACTATGTTACTTGTTTATGTATTTACTTTTTTATCATTATTTTATAGAGTGTACTGTTACTTATTTTTAAAAAAAGTTAACTGTAGAACATACTCAGGCAGGTCCTTCAGGAGGTATTCCGGAAGAAAGCATTGTTGTCATAGGAGATAACAGCTTCATGTTTGTTATTGCCCTAAAGACCTTCCAGTGGGATGAGATGTGTAGGGGGAACAGTGATATCCATGATCTTGACTCTGTGTAGGCCTAAGGTAATGTGTGTGTTTGTGTCTCTGTTTTTAACAAAAAAAGTTTAAAAAGTTAAAAAAAAAAAATAGAAACTTTTAAAAATAGAAAAAAGTTTATAGAATAAGGATATAAACAAAGAAAATGTTTTTGTATAGCTGTACAGTGTGTTTCTGTTTTAAGCTGTGTTATTACATGAAAGTCAAGGTAAAAAAATTAAAAGTTTATAAAGTAAAAAAGTTACAGGAAGGTAAGATTAATTTATTACTGAAGAAAGAAATTAAAAAAATAAATAAATTTAGTATAGCCTAAGTATACAGTATTTATAAAGTCTACAAAACTGTGCAGCAATGTCCTAGGCCTTCACATTCACTCACCACTGACTCACCCAGAACAATTTCCAGTTCTGCAAGCTCCATTCATGGTAAGTGCTCCTATATAGGTGGACAATTTTTTTCATCCTTTTTGCTATATTTTTACTGTACCTTTTCTATATTTAGATATGTTTAGATACATAAATACAGTTGTGTTACAGTTGCCTACAGTATTCAGTGCAGTAACATGCTGTGCAGGTTTGTAGCCTAGGAGCAATAAGCATGTGTAATAGGCTGTACAATCTAGGTTCATGTAAGTACACTCTATGATGTTCACACAGTGTAATATCGCTTAACCTCCCATTTCTCAGAATGTGTCCCTGTTGTTAAGTGAGGCATGACCGGACTTAACATAAAAAAGTAAAATCCCTCCGTGAAGCAGTGGCTGCTGAAAATGGTTTGGTATAATATAGTGTGCCACTTTTTCCTATGCATATATCTGGTATTAATTTTAAGAACCCCACAAATAATCATATTATGCTAGTGTACTGTTTTTGGCTTTTGCTTTTTCATCTTTGCGTTTCAGCATACTTTATGATTTTGATATCTTTCCATACACACACACACACACACACATACACACACACACACACACACATTCTTATTAACCTGGTATTAGCCTGGTATTCCTCTGTGGATATTTGTCATTTTTTTTTTTTTTGATATTTGTCATTTTTGATAGCCATTTGGGCTATTTCTAATTTTTATGTTAAAAACTGTTATAGTCAACCAGAGGGTCAGTTATTTAACTGGATGTGAGCCCTTCAGAAAACTTGGACATTAATTGTAAGATCTTCTTTTTCTGATGGTAGACATTAGACTGATTTAAAATGTAGCTCCTTTTAATCTCCTCTCTGAAATAGGGTGTTTTTTAAAAAAATTTTATTTAGACTTTAAAACCTTCACTGAAAAGACCAGCTATTTTATTTTTAATCATTTAACACCCTTGAATTTTTCTTGAAGAAAGCTTGAAGAAAACCACTTTACTTTTGAGTGCTGTTTCTTATCTTTAGTTTATGTTAACATTTCTGAAAACTTGCTAAGTCTTGAGTATGTATAGATAAGTTCTAATTAAGGTTTCCATCAATTTTTAAGGTTTTTAGTCATTGGTTTCTACTGCCTTTTTTATTTCTCTCTGAAAGGTAGAATTAAATACTGTTCAGATAGAATCACCATATTTCTATGTCTGTTAGTGTACACTATTACAGTGTGCTTTCTCATTTATTCCTTTCTTTTAAAAAATAACTATTTGCTTAATTCCTATTTCCTTGAAAAGAACATTTTAAGTTATATGAATACCACTATCACTCCCTTCTATAAATTCTACTTTTGGATTGAAGTATACTATTTGTTATTCCCAAAATTCTTTGCTCCTATGTCCTTGCTTGTGCCATTTCTTCCAACTGGAGTGTCTTTACTTATCTCATCCAGCTCAGAGCCTTCCGTGTGAGGTCTTCACCCATCTTTTAGCTGAAGCTAATTTCATCTACAGAAGAATTTTAAGAATAGTAAAATAAACTGCCGTTTTGTCACATTTGCTTGCTCTCTATTAATATATGCACATGTACATACACGTACACACACACAAAATGCATGGATATATAAACTTTGATTTTTGCTGACCCATACAACAGCAGTTTGCAGATGTCATGATCTTTTACTAATAGTACTTTAGCATGTATCTCCAAAGAACAAGGATATTTTCCTTAACAAATTGTTTATTCTATATGAACGTTTGTAAAAAGATCTGGTATACAGTTAATTAGACTGAGGAAATTTAAAATTGATACAGTGCTATTTATTTATGCAGTGCTATTATTGGTCCATAATCAATTAAGGCACATTTCTTACCTTTGTTGTTATTTGTCCTTATAGTTATGTATCTCAGAGGCAGACTCCCCACTTCACAGTTTTTACCATGGACTTCAGAAGATAGCTGACAAAATTTTACAGCACAACTTCTTGAATTGTCACAACTTTGAATTTACTGCCTTCAGAATAATTGACAATCCTACGTGTTGGTGATTGTCTCATTTTCTTATTGCCTTTATCATTTTCCTCAAGGTTTTTACTTATCCTTCCTGATGATTTATTTCTCTAGTAGAATCTCTTTCTCTCAGAGATAATACATCACAGAGACGCTAGTCTGAACTCCCTCTCCCCACCACCAGATTTAATATTGTCTTGTTTAACTCCAGTTTTTGAATAGTGTATTACAAAAACATAAAATGTACAAAATTCAAAATATGAACAACTCTTGGGCAAAGCCTTATAATTTAAAATTTTATCAAGATCAAAACTGGTAGGTGTACAAGTGAATTGTAAGTTTAGGCATTTGTCACATGGTAGTGCCTTTTTGTCAGTATGTTATGAATTATGTTTATATGAAATATATGCAAATGATTTTAATGACCATGTGCTACTTTACATTCACTGTTATATACTTTTAAATATTTTTATGTTTATATCTTTTGACGGTCTTATCCCGATGTTTAAGTGATAGTTGCTAGTGCTAGTTGCTAATGCTCCCAAGTTAATAACTTCGAAATGTAAGTGGTATAATGAAATGCTGTAAGAGAAATGAAACAACTGCCATATTATGCCAATCTGTTAATCTAGGAGAAAACTCAGCAAAATATTACAGTTACTAAGAAAATAAAAGTCTTTGTTAAAGCCTAAGTATGCCACGGTGTTTGTAGATTTATGTGCTCCAAGACGGCAGCCCTGTTTGGTTTTGAATTATGAATTTTGATTATATGACTTTTTTAGTAACTCATTTAAATAATTTTTTTTTTTTTTTTTAAATTTTATTCCAGGGTATTGTGAGGGTACAAACACTACAGTTACACTTTATGCCTTTGCCTCACCCAAGTGCGGGTTTAAGGCATGCCCTTCCCTCCCCCCCGCTTAGTGCTCCCCATGTCCTTTAGTTGTTGATTTGCCCCCCCATCCCCCTAAGATTGCTCTATATCTGTATCTGCACCTATTACTGTCTGTAATATTAGAGCAATGGTATCTCTTGTGCTCCTAAACCACCCCCCTTTTTTTATTTCTAAAGTAATACATGCTCATTGTAAAAATTCCTTACTTTATAGAAATATGTTTTCAATTATGTGAAAGTTACCTCAGATAATAATACTAACAGCTTCTATTATGCTCTTGATCCTTTTCTCTTTTGAAATCTCATTATCGCCTCTCCTCATCTGCAACCTCTTTCTCTCTTGGACCTCTGTTCCCTTCTTTACTTTATCCTGTATGTATTAATATATTCAAAGAGTCCATTAAGAGAAAAAGAGACAAACAGAAAAAAGCACTTCTCAGTAGGACCCCGTGGCTTTCCTTCTCTTCCTGACTAAGCTTCTTGAAAAATTAGTTTACCTTTCTTTTTCTTTCCTTCTCGTACCCAACATACTGTAACCTGGTTTCTGACCTTCCTTTTCCGTAATAACTGTTCTGTTTTTCAGTTATTTACCTTAAAAAAATACCTCTGGTTACACAGGTAATTCGTACACATCTTAAAAACATTTACGCAGAGAGATGCATAGTGTTGAAAGTCTTTTTTAATATTCTTTTCCTGAAATGCCCTCTTTTAACCATTTGGTTATTTGTTCAGCTAATCCTATATGTTTATTGTTATTTAGCTTATATATATATATAGTTTTAAAAATAAGAGATATATGTGTATCATTCTGTAACTTGCTTTCCTTGTCTGTTTGTCTAGATCTACAGTAGTGTCCCCTCATCCATGGGGGATACGTTCCAAGACCTTCAGTGAATGTGTGAAACCAAGAATAGTACCAAACCCTATATATACTATATGTTTTCCTGTACATATGTACATACCTATGATAAAGTGTAATTTATAAGTTAGGCACAGTAAGGTATTAACAGCAACTAGTAATAAAATATAACAATTATAATAATATACTGTAATAAAAATTAGGTGAATGTCATCTTTTTCTCTCTCTCTCTCATAATATCTTATTGTACTGTACTCACCCTTCTTACCTGTTGATCTGATAGCTGAGATGGCTGCTAAGTGACCAACAGGTATATAACACATATGCAGTGTGGATACACTGGACAAAGGAATGATTCATGTCCCATGTGGGACGGAGTGAGATTTCATCATGCTACTTAGGATGGTGCACAATTAAAAATTTATGAATTGTTTATTTCTGAAATTTTCCATTTAGTATTTTTAGACCGTGGTTGAATGTGAGCAACTGAAAGCACAGAAAGTGAAACCACGGATAAGGTGCAGTGTAGGGCAGATTGTTTAATTTCTCTTTGCTTAGTTTCATCGTCTGTAAAATGGGGATGATAACAACTAACCACATAGGGTGTTTGTAAGTATGAAATGGGATAATTTATGTAAACTTAGACCAGAGCCTGACAAACATATTAAGTGTCAGTATAAATGTTAGATTTTTAAAATAAAGAATCTTTTTATTAATGTTAAAATATTACATACTTTATTAGTAATTTATCAATGTAGCAAAGTGTAACGAACATAAATTCCTCTTCAGTGTTATTTAAGGTCTTCACCTTCCCTGATTTTTTAGTGGCATTTGCAACAATCCACTCTCTGCTTTTGAAAATTTTTTCTCTTCTTGGCGACTGTTTGCCTTTTTTTTTTCTTTTTCATTTTGTGTGCTATTTTAAAAAATATTTTAATCATACAGAAACTATAGTGAATATTATAAATATCCAGGTACTCACTACCTACTTTAAGAAGACAAAATGTAATATAATTGAAGTTTCTTTTGTTTTCCACTATGATCACGTTCTCATGGCTTGTCCCCCAGAATTAACCTGTCCTGAATTTGGTGCTTATCATTGCCATGTACTCTCCATTATTAAAATTTTCTTTACATTTCTTGTTCTTGGGATTCATTGAGCTTCTTGGATCTGTGGGTTTATAGTTTTTAACCACTTTAGAAATTTTTCATCCATTATTTCTTCAAGTATTTTTTCTCTTTTTCTTCTGTGACTCCAGTTACATGTATATTGGTTTGATTGACTTTGTCCCACAGCTCACTGATGTGATTTGTCTTTTTTCTCTGTGTGTTACATTTTGGACAGTTTCTGTTGCTATGCCTTCAAGTTCATTAATCTTTTCTTCTAAAGTGTCTAGCCTCCTGTTAATCTCATTCAGTCAGGTTTTGATTTCAGACAATTTATCTCTAGAAATTTGATTTGATTCCCTTTTTATTTTCAGTGTCTCATCAACATACTCATGTTTTCCTCTGTCTTCATGAACATATGGGACAGAAATAAAGTAACTTCTTAAATGTCCTTGTCTTCTAATTCTATCATTTGTTATTTCTGGGACTATTTTTATTGATTGATTTTTCTCTTCCCTGGCTTTGTTTTCATGATTCTTTACATGCCTTGTAATTTTTGATGAATTTGGCAGACATTGTGAATTTTACCTTTTGGAGGCCTAGATATTTCTGTATTCTTTTAAATATTTTTGAGCTTCGTTTTGGGATGCAGTTAAATTATTTGGAAAGTGTTTGATCCTTTTAAAGCTAAGCTTGCTTTTAAGCTTTTTTTATTGGGAACGGGCAACCTTTAAGTACTGTATGGGGCTAATTTTGTCTCAGTACTGTGGCAATACTCTTTTGAGTACTCTACCCAATGCCCTGGATATTATGAGTTTTTCCATTTTACTTGGCCCTGTGTAAGCTCTGGGGATTGTTCCACCTGCTTCTTTCTAGGATTCTTTCCCCAGCCTCAGGTTTCTTTATATGCACACACTAATCAGAACTAATCTGAAGACTTGAGGGGAACTCTACAGATCTCTGGAGCTTTCTCTGTGCAGCTCTCTCCTTTCTGGTACTTGTGAATGTTAGCTTTGTGCATTCTCAACTCTGTCTCCTCAACTTAGACTGCTCAGCTTTGTTTCATTTCCCCCTTCCTCTGCTGCAGTCTGGAAACTTTTCTGAGGCAGTTATGGGACTAACCTCATTTGTTTCTCACAGGGATCTCTGTTTTGCACTTTGTTCAGTATCTGAAAAATCATTGTTTTGTATTTTTTCAGTTTTTATGGTTGTTTAAGGTGAGAAAGTCAACCTGTTCTCTATTATTTTATCATGGTTAGAAGCAGCTGCCTTTGTATAAAAAGCCATTGGTATTCTAAAATACTGTTAATTATCTTAAGTGCCTGAATATTACGTGAGGTGTTGCCATCCTAAAAGGCTTATATTTGAGTCCTTCTAAAGTTGTTCATATTATAGGGTGATTTCTAAAATATTTTGAATAGCTAATGTCTGTCTGAGAACACATAGACTTGAAATGTCCCTAGTCAGTGCCAGTTTTGATGTTTATAAAAAATGTCGTTAATGGAGAATTTAACACAAATAATCATTCCTGACTATGATCTTAAAAAGCACAAGTAATAGATATTGTATGCAAGCTTTTTTGAAAGATTAATGAGTATATTAAAAAATAATATGGTAAGTAGTTACATTACAAAGATTATAAATATACACCTACAATATAAATGGGGCATATTGGTTTCCTATTATGTGAATGATACTACAGGTTGAGTATCCCTTATCTGAGATGCTTGGGACCAGAAGTGTTTTGGACTTCAGATTTTGGATGTTTTCAGGTTTGGTAATATTTGCATTATATTTACCAGTTGAGCATCTCTTTTCTGAAAATCTGAAACCCCAACTGCTCCAATGAGCATTTCCTTTGAGCATCAAATTGGCACTCAAAAGGTTTTGGGTTTTCGGATTGAGTATCTGTAGTAGTGATTTGGGATAAATGGTCAGGTGACGTTTTAATTAAAGATGGCAGCATCTCAAGCAACTTAGAGTCTGTGAAGCTGATTGAGGTCAAATAGATTAGATGATTCAAAAGTGGCTGTGGTTATAATGACAACCCTAAGCATCTAAGATAAATGTGAAGAGTTTGACTAAAGTTGTTTTCTGAAGTGTGACTGGAATGAAATAATATTTTAGGCACTATTTTAATAATGTGTTGTTAAATATATGTTAGCTGACTTAATAGTCAGCTGACTTAATTTAAAGTAGGTATTTGACTATTTCATCTGTATCCCTTTTTTTTGATTTTTTTTTTTTGTTGTTGTTTTCTTTTGAGAGGGTCTTGCTCATTCTGTCACCCAGGCTGAAATGCAGTAGCACAATCATAGCTCACTTTAACCTCAAATTCCTGGACTCAGGTGATCCTCCTACCTCATCCTCCCAAGTAGCTAGGACTATAGGCTGTACACAGTCACACCTAGCTATTTTTTTTTTTTTTAATATATATAAAGATGGGCTTTTGCTATGTTCTCAGACTGGTCTTAGACTCCTTGCCTCAGGCGATCCTCCCGCTTTGGCCTCCCAAAGTACTGAGGTTACATGCAGGAGCCACCATGCCCAGCCTCATCTGTATTCTTACAGGTTTATATTTGAGTTGGCAAAACTATTTAAGTAGTTTTTACTGGGAAAATGGGGTGTCTAATTTTCAGGATTGTTTGAAGACTATTTTCAATTTTGTAATCACCTATAGTTTAGATATTAGAAAGTCCATTCATTAATTCAGCAAATACTCATTGAACCCATGTTATGTTACATTCTGGTCACCATGCCACTCCCCTGGTACTGGGGGTAAAGTGTTAGGTACACAAGACATTCTTGAGTCTTGCCCTCTTGGAGCTTAGAATCCAGTGAATTTAGAAATTGAAACATAGGAATATTATCAGTGGAAGGGTTCTTGGAACTCATTGAGTTCTTTATTTTATAAAAGAGGAAATTGAGACCTCCAAAAAGAAAGTGACTACTTACGTTACACAGCCTATTAATTGGCTGAATGGTATTTCTGACTTGCTATAGTGATTTTCAACTTTCCTGTTATGAGGTCTGCCATATACAGGGATGCCTTTCCTCCTTGTACTAGACTATTCTAGATACAATAAAAATTTCACAAGAGAAATTTCAGAACACTGAAAGAAACCACTAAATGCTTTCACATACCTCTTTATTTTCCTTCACAAAAATGCAGTGCCTAGTCAGTATTTACATTTTAACTACGTTGTTTTCAGTATTCTGCTTAAAAATGGTAAACTTTAATGATTTAAGGAGTTATGAGCCTTAAGTGGACTTTTTACTCTTTTATGTTGAGAACAGGTGATTGTTGGGAGGAAGGTGGGGAGAAGGGAATACTCGACCAAGCATGTAATTCCAGGCTATGTCCTGCATGGAGGAAGGGATTTGTTGGCCCATGATGATATTTACTTCTGTGCACCCTGCCAAACCTTATAGCTACATACATATGTATATAGGTCTGAGAGGAGAAAACAAGTCATTTTTTTGCTCAACTCTCACTCAGCACAGCACAGAACAGAGACTTCTGTGACAAATGTGTGAGGGTTTTTGGTTTAGTGAAGCCATTCTCCAGTGAACACCAACTGGGTGCCCTGTAGTTCAATTCAATTCTGACACTATCTGTAAGTAAAGAAAGTGTCAGATCCCACAGGTTGGGGGCTCAGCCCCACAAGACTGCCTCCACTTCAGATGCCAGTCGCAAGTAGTAGGTTGTTACTACTTGTGCATTTCAGCCTGGGTGACAGAATGAGCAAGACCCTCTCAAAACAAAACAACAAAAAAGTATAGGTTGTTCCCTATACTTGTGACTGACTGAACAGCTATAAATCAAGGTTCACACAGCTCCCTCCTTGGATTCACTTAATTTACTAGAATGGCTCACAGAGCTCAGGGAAACACGTATACTGGTTTATTATAAAGGCTACAGAGGAATAGCCAGATAAAGAGGCATGTGGAGCAAGGTCTGGAAGAATCCCTGGCACAAGGAGCTTCTGTCCTGGTAGTGTTGGGGTTCTCTGCCTTCCTGGCATATGGATGCATTTACCAACCCAGAAGTTCATCAAATCTTGTTAAAGAGTTTTTATACATCTGGCTCTCCAGTGCCTCCACTCTCCTTTTCTGGAGGTTGGTGGGTAGAGCTGAAAGTTTCAACTCTCTGATCCTTTGGTCTTTCTGGTGAACAGCCCCCCTCTTCAGGTTTTTTAGGGGGTCCCACCTTAAGTTACCTTATTAGCATAAACTCCAGTGTGATCCAAAGGGCTTCTTATGAACTACAGAAGACACTCTGATCACTCAGGAATTTCTGAGGGTTTTAGGCACTCCATGACAGTGACAAAGACTAAATATATTGTATATCATACCGCAATATAGGTGTATAGCTGCAGCTGACATTTATTGAGCACTTAACAAGGTCAGCATTATTTTTATTGCTTTGTATGTATTATTTCATTAATCCTCACACAACAGCTCCATTAGGGTCTGTTTAAGGTAAAGTCTTGCTTGACATGTCTCAGGTATATCCCATTAGGCTTTAAACAAAAGGCTATCATCTGATACATGTTGATAATAGTAATAACAACAATGATGATGCTTACTATTTGAGAGGTATTATCTAAGTGATATATAATACATGTATTAACTCTTTCGTAATCCTTATAGTGAAATTTGGTATGGTATGAAAGTTGCTGCTACAGCCCATGTGTATTTGAAGTGTTATAAGGAAAAAGGGATTATAAGAAGCAAGTGGGAACAGTTTAAGTGCTTGAATTTGAGGTCACTCAGCATCTGTATGCTATGAGGAAGTATTGTGGACAAAAATTGCAGATAATACTCTTCCTTCCTTTACATTTTTATTGGAGAGTGTGGCTGGAAGCTTATGAGACTGAAAGCCTATTCCGTGTCTCTTGTCTGTTAGCCTGTCTAGCCTTATTCCCAATGATCTTGGGGACAGGACGTGTATTCACAAAGTTAGGCAACTTCTGGGTTAAAAATGAAGACTTCTTGGGGAGTTTGAAATGGTACATAGTTATAACTATCTTTTGTGGTGGTTTTTTTTTGATGGAGGATTAAGTGAAATGGATTTAGAAAGGCAATAAAGTTAAAATTTGGCTTCATTGGTAAAATGTTGTTTATTTATTTTTTTAATGAAGTGAGAAAAGATAAGTTTTAGAGATAATATTTTAAATTATTGCATTTTGTTCTTCATGCTCCCCTTCTCAAAAATACTACATGGAATATTCCATTCATTACTGCCTGAGAAAGTCATTACTTTGCAGGCTGCAGTTGCTGAAATGGTTTAGTAGAAGAAATGTTTGCTTGCATTTTTTTCTTTAGTGATTTTTCTTTTGGTAGTTGTTTTTTGAGTATCCAAACTGTAGCGAACAAGGAGAAACAGATATAAATTTATATCGGGCATCCTCTTTGTGGAACGTTTCATCAGATGACTCCCTGTCAGCCTCATATCTTGAAAAGAGGGATTAATGAAATAGCATCTGAAGCAGCAGTGGACTCTTGTGGAATAAACCCTGACATCTTCCACAGTGTTTTGTGGAATAATTTCAAGTTCTTCAGATACAGATTACATAAAGAAGATTGTAGGGCACGTGACAGATTCTCGTTTCTTGTATTTCAGATAGTAGAAAAATTGCCACCTCTCTCCTGGAGAGATCTAGTTACAATTGTAACTTTTTATCTATGGTTTTATCTCACAACTTTATTTCTTATTTTTATTTAAAAATTTTTGTTCAAATAGGCAACTTAAGGTAGTTTTCCTTTATGTATAAAATATTATTGTAATGGTAGAGTAATGGATTGCCTGTGCATTGTAACCACAAAGGTAAGATACAATATGCTTTTTTGCACTTCATTGTTAGTGACAGATGTGAGAGATCTTTTGTTCATAATGTACTTTAAAAATAAGGTGTGTAACCATTGTTATATATTTGAAAGTAGGTAATTGAATCCAAGCAATGCTTAGTTTATATCTAGCTGTTTGAAATGTGTTTCAGTTAACTAAAAATGATGTGTTGAACAGATGTTTTTTTCCCTTGAGATTTACAGGAACCTTTTCTCCCAAGAGCAGAGGTCTGTAAGGCTTTGATCGTATTTAAATCTTCTAAATATAATCTCAAAGTTCTTCTCTTCCCCTTTATTTTGGTTCCCAACATGTCATGCTAGTTGAAAGTTTAATTCATTTTGAGAATGTTTTCTGGACTCTTCCATCTATTGGAAATATAGTTAATTTTTTTTAAGAAGGAGAATATAGTCAAGTTCTGATTGTATTGCTTTTAGAAGGATGTTATTTGGCTTTAAAGTGATTAAACTTATACAAGTACTCCTTAAAAGTCCTTGTTTTGAAGTCGGTTTTGCTCATTGTCCTCAAAGTGCAGCATGCTTCACTTAATCTGTAAGTTTGGCTTCTTTTATTTCTGAGCACCAGTCTGTGGACATTGTGTGATTGTGTAATTATAGATTCAGTGTGCATACATTTTAAATTTATACATTGGTTTTTAAAATACGGAATTTTATTTGTGTGTACTTATGATGTCACATAGTGATTGTTAGAATTGTTGAGATTTAAAAATTATGTTCAATAATAAAAGAATAAGTAAATTTGTAAATTTTGAAAGCAGGCTGTTACTATTCCTGTGTAGTAAATTATTTCTCACAAGAGGAAAAGCGGGAAAATTGATGGAAATTACTTGTGCTTTCTTGTTGCTCACAGAGTTACAGTTCAGACAGTAGTTTGTGATAAGCTACAGACATGCTCATTATTGGGTCCTGTTCCCTGTTTATAAGGGGGTGTCTTCTGTGTACTTCTAGGTAAACTATTTTATTGAAATATTCTTTAAGAATGTTTAAGGAGCACCTGAGCTTGGAGAACACGGCCCCCCCCCCCCCATGAGTTCTGTTCGTGGTTGTCCATGGTTGGTTCTCTACTGTGATTTACCTTTTATCATTTCATTCATTTTAGTTTTTATTTCTGATAGTATAGCAAGGTTATTTGAAATGATCTCTCTCTTCTCTCTGCTTCATCTTCCTTTAGATAGACTTAGACATTTTTTGCATTTGACCCTATTTTAGCAAAAGAGAGCTACTACTGCTTAGAAAAATTAGATGTAATCATTATCCTAGAGTATTTATAAATTTTTATTATGTAACTGTGTTAAAGCAAAAATAGAAAAAGATGTAGGTTGGAAATTACGAAGCCTAAAACATTATTTGTAGTTACTTTTGAAAAAGCTAAATTAAAATAATTTGTTCTATTTTTGGAAATAAACCCTTTGAACATATTTAACAAATGGCTATAGCAGAAAGAGCACAATTCCTTGATTTTCTTTTCAACTAAAGGCTACAGTATGTACCTCCCACCTCGTCTTTTCTCCCTTTTCTGATCTTTAGAGAGATTTATGGTTTTACATGTGTTTTTAAAGTCTGACAATACAGTTGATGTAATTTTATCATGTAAATACTAAAACACCTTTCCAAGTGAAATTTTTTTCATCATCCGCCTCCCCTCTCTCCCACTTGTGTAGGCACGGTGAGCTAGGTAGGCATGTTGCATCACTGCTACCATGGATACCCTTAAGAACAGGCATGTGGGTTGAGCTAAAGCCATGATGATTAGTTTTCTGGTTGTTTTTTTTTCCCCCTCATAACTATATGTTCTTCACAGTGAAGACTTTTATTTTAAAACATCTACAAATGACTAGGTTGTGAGATGTGATGACTAAATCATCACTGCTATTGAACTGCCAGATCTTAGCCTCCGTTTACAATAGTATTAAGGCCATTTACTAATTTAAGATTATCATAAATAGCTCTACATTTCTTTTCTGATTAATACATTTTAAACACAACTGTCATGATTATTTTGCCTCTTAATGAAAATGAAAATGTATTTCCTTTTTGAATTAAAAAAAATATTGTTCTGGGTTTAGATATCTTGCAGGAGAAAAGATGCTGGTGAGCATTTCTACCATGGCAGTACTTCTGATTATTGTTAGTACACTTACATACATTTTTATATAGTTTAATCAGCTTGGATACAATATTTTGTTTTGTGCTTTTCCACGTAATGTCTTTCTAAGAGATATTTATGTTTGTTTTTGTAAGTTCTTGTGTTCTTAGCTGCTTTTTAAATGTGTCTGTTGGGCTGGAGTGGTAGAGTTAATATTGTTAGAGGCCAGACAGAGAACTGTGATTTTATCAGGCTCATTATTACTGTAAGAAAATTAATTCAGAGAGTATGATGCCCAAACAAGAGTGATTTGGGAGTATTGTTATGTTAATATATGGTGTATTTTCTTATGTTAGCAAAGCCCTGTGTATAAACTGCAGTTAAGGACATTCATATTTTTTAGCATAGAGGTTTCCCAGCTGTTCAGTAACTGCCAGAGAGTTGCATAACTTTAGTACCAGAATTTCTTGCAGTAAGATCACATCTTGCTCCATCTTTTGCTATACTGCTTGTTGATCAAGTAAGTAGAAAAGGGATGTTCTTTATCTCTATTCATTGTAGGGTTATTTAGCAGAAACTTAGATGGCAGGAGAAAGACCTAAAATTTTTTTCGTGTATATTCTTAATTAAGCCCAAAAAGGAGAAAATAAGCTTTCATATTTCAGAAGATTCTCCTTACACTCAGTGCCAGTTGTTAGTATTTTTATTATTTAACTTATTTACCAAAACTTGGAGTTCATGTTAAGTGCCATTAAAGCAATGTTTGAAGTATATGTAGTCTCAGGCATCTCTCCCAATTAAGGAATTGCCAATACATATATTTTAGAAGCTGCAGACCAGGTTTTTATCATTTTTCTTAATGGGCCTTATTTCAGTTCTTGTGAGGTGTTTCCTTCTGCTTTGAGATCTTTATGCATAATAGTTTCCTCTGTTTGCAAGCTCTTACCCCCAAATCTTAGTAACCAACCCTTCAGATTCTAGTTTATAGATTACTTCCTCAGGGAGGCCTTCCTTAATTCCTGATTAAATTAGGTTCCTCTACTTCTGTAATTATACTTTATTTTTCCTTTATAACACATAGTATATTGTTTATTTGTGTGATTCTTTATTAATGTATGTTTTTCTTACTGGACTGTAAGCTTTGCAGAAGTAAGACTGTTTAGTTCTCCTGGTATCCTTGATGCCTGACCTAGTGTTTGACATACAGTACTTAGTCAGTAATTGTTAAATGAATGAAGCTTTGGAACAGATGATCCAAACTTGTGAATTAAAAAAAATGAATATTTTACTTTGTAATGCATTTTAAGTCCCATTTTGAGTATGGATATAGGTTAACATCCTGGAAAATTGTCCCCTTCTTCCCTCCCTTTTCTTTCCTCTCTTGTCTGGCTTCTGCATTTTGGGTCATAGGAAGACCTTCCACATTCCAGAACTATAAAGAATTCACCCAGGTTTTCTTTTGGAACTTTATATAGGATTCACTTTTAAATCTTTGACCAATGAAGTTTATCCTGACGCATAGTGTTAGTTGTGGAATGAGTTCTAATATTTTTTCAAATGGTTACCCATTTCTTCCAGTGTCATTTATTAAAAAGTCCATACTTTCCTCCACTGAATTGAGATGCCACCTTTTGTCAAATAATAAACTCCCGTATGTATTTGGGTCTATTTCTGGACATTTAATTCTGTATTTCACTGTCTATTCATGAACCAGCTTGACAGTGTTTTACTTACTGAAGCTTTATGTAGTTATGACTTAACATGTAATAGTTATACTCTCTCATCGCTTCTCTCTTTTAGAGCTTTTGTTTTGTTTTTAAAGATTCTTATTTTTTCATATAAACTTTAGAATCAACATATCTAGTCCAAGAAAAAAAGCATTTTGATATTAGTAACACCCTCTAAATTTAAAGAAGTAGTACACCATAAGGAATGTTTCCTGCCCAGTAGGGAGAGGCAGTTAAGTAAGGTTATCTTGTGTACACCTTCCTAAAAACTAGTGTAAAGTACCACTAGAGGCTAGGCAGTAGTCTTCTTGGTTCCCTATCCTGGGAAGCAAGGTTTTAAATTCATTTCTGAGAGTCCTTACTAGGGAATATTTGTTAACAGGAAAAAGTGAGAGGAAGGAATCAAAGACAAATTTTATCTATTTCATAAGTTTGCTTGGCCCTTTGCTCCATAACTTTAACAATTGTCTGAGTTAAAACCTCCTTTCCGACTGAATCAAATAGGTTAATTTCTTATGCCAACTCTGGTTGATGTTAGATGCCCAGAGAGCTGTGTTGAGAATTCTGATAACAGGTTGGAGGAAAGAGTTGTGATCAATTAGTAGTCTTTGCCATGCCTGAGAAATTGGAGAAGGGTGGGAGACCTGGCAGAAGAATGGTATCGTTTGTATTTAATATATTTTGAAAATTGTTAACATGTCATTGAATGTTTTCCTATAGCATTTAAAATGACTCCATTATTTGAAAGTTTTAATTTAATCAAACATTTGGATTATTTCTATTTTTTTTCTTAAAATGATATATGCTTGATGCTTAATCTCTGAGCATAACTATTATTCCTTAGGTGAGGAATTTCTACTATAAAAGACAAACATTTCTAATGTTTTGGTAAATATTGCCAAGTTTAATCACCTTCAGACTGTTTTTCCATTTAGAACATCTTTATATTAAATATATTTTCACTAAATTGTCTCTCCATTTACATCTGGAAAGGCCCATTTATAACTCTCTATCTTATCCACAGTAAGCAGGTTTCTTTGAATTTTCTGCAATATATTGTTTTATTTCTTAGCTATTTCATCTTTTTGTTAATTTTTAGTATCCAGTCAATGTCCATCTGGGACTCACCTTATTTGGGACCTACTGAATTGGAATAATAGAAGTTGGTTTCAAGTATTACCCTATTTTCTGTTCACCCTTTTGCAGTCAGACTTTCCAAATGAATAAGGATAACTAAGGCTTTCATTTTGCTTATTTTGACACTCACTTTTTAAATTCCTTGTAGTCTTATTTCTGTAGCAGTCACTCAGCTGAAATTGTGCCACTTAGAATGAGTAGCGAGTAAAGGATAATAGCCAAGTGTTCAGGCTCTGGAAACTGGTGAGGTTCTAGTCCCAATACTTTATTCCTGGACAAGTTGCTTATTATTCCCTCTGGGCTTCAGTTCCCTCATCTCTAACATGGGGAAAATAATGGTAGCTACTTTACGGAGTTCTTAAAGATTAATTGAGCTAACACCTATCAAGGGTTTGAAATGATGACCAGCATATATAAGACTTTACTAATTGTTAGCAGATCTTTTAATAATTTTTATTTAATAGTAAAATATGTAGTCTTCTGGCTGGATAGAAGTGTTTTCTGAATCATTCTTTCTCTTTACCCTCTTTTATAGTCCTTGTTCTGTGCCTTTTATGACTATTGTGCTAGTTCTTTTTCTTTATTAGAAGCGATGGATATTCTAAGTACAGCTCTATCATTAAGGCAAG
>RJWJ010002999.1:0-29392 GCA_004363605.1 Indri indri | reverse complement strand
AAAATGAGCCATGTGGTGACCAGAGACCAAGGTGGATAATGATCAGCCGAAAGCTGTAGTGGAAGCGATCCATCTCAGCCTACACGTGAATTAGCAGCAAGGTTTGACGTTACTATTCCAACAATATTGGACCATTTGAAACAAATGGGCAAGGTAAAGAAGCTGAATAGATGGGTACCACATGAATTAAACAAGCATCAGAAAAGAAATCATCTTGAAGGTTGCCTTTCTTTGCTGTCACTACATAAAGGTGAACCATTTCTACACCGTATTGTTAAGTGTGATGAAAAATGGATTCTTTTTGACAGTCGTAAGCATTTGGCAGAATGGTTGGATAAAAATGAAGTGCCAGAACACAGTCCAAAACCAGATATTCATCAGAAAAAGCTAATGGTGTCTGTTTGGTGGTCTAGTGCTGGTATCATCCAGTACAGCTTCGTGAAACCTGGTCAGTTGATTACAGTGGATGTGTACTGCAACCATTGGATGAAATGATGAGGGTGCTTTCAATTAAGCAGCCAAGATTGGTCAATAGAGACAGGCCAATCCTCTTGGAAGACAAGGCTTGACCACATGTCGCACAAACAATGCTGCTCAAACTACAGAACCTGGACTTGGAAACTCTGTCATCCACCGTATTCACCAGACCTTGCACAAACTGACTACCACTTCTTCCAGGCTTTGGACCACTTCTTGCAAGGAAAAATATTCAATTCTCAACAAGCTGTGGAAAACACCTTTCGTGATTTCCTTGCCACTCACCCTCCAGGCTTCTTTGCTGCTGGCATAAGCAAGCTACCATTAGCATGGCAAAACTGTGTCTATAGTTTTGGCACATACTTTGATTAATTGTGCTGCTTCTTGCTTGAGATACAATAAACTAAACTTTTGATTCAAAATAAGACATTTCATATTTAACGACCTAATAGGAATGAAAGAAATATGAAAGAGGAGATTTTAAGGTGCTTCTACCCATGCCTATTTCTGCTTTATCAGATAACCTCTTCTTTTGCTGTTTTTATTTTGGATTTTAGAGCTATGTTAATGCCTGGTCTTCTGAAATAGTTCTTTGAATCTTTATTTGCCAAAAGTCTATGACCATAATAACTATGATACTTCTTTTGGTGATTGATATGTAACTATCTCATGGATAAAGAAGAGGAATTGCCCATACTGGGGAATATTTATTTATAATTTCAGTGGTTATTCAACAAATATTTGTTTTAACTGAATAGCTGATATAATGCCAGGTAGTAAATCACCAGAGAAATGTTGAATTGTTTTGACTTACCAGTTTGGGAATTATGAATACAAAATTTGGCTCATTTGAGTAAAACAGCTCTCTCATATAAATATTCTTATTTGTATGTCAGGACACTTTTAATTGTAGTAGGTTGTATTAAAATTGGATGTTTTCCAGCAGCTTTGAAAGGGATGTATTTGAAAGAAAGTCTCAGTACAGAGATTTTAGACTTTTTAAGATTTTTGAAAGTTAAATTTTAATAGGGAATTGAAATGCTGCCCTCTCCTGGTGGCTAGTTGTTTTACTGCCAATAACCTGTAATAGGATGAATTTTTTTTGTCTGTATTACTAGGTTGAAGTATAACTATATAAAACATCCTTTAAGTTAGTTGTTAAATTATAATCACGTATTACCTAATGCTAAGTACCATTAAATATGTTCATTATCATTTTGGCTTTTAGAAAAACTTGGGTCCTAGAACAAAGTTCAGTTTAGTCTTAGCTTCTCATTTTATGTGATGAATTTTAAGTAGTTGCTAGATTGATCCCTTATGGTTGTGTGACTCAAAGTTTGTATTTATAACTGTTAAGCAAACTATAAGTAAAGATAATTTTTCTAAAATAATTATTTTGAGTTATGTTATTTAATGTTTGAAAACTTGAAACTTTTATGTTTTGAATTGTTTCAAATTTTGAAAATTTGAAATTTTAATCAGTATTAAATAGTACATAAGATCTTTATGTGTTTAAAAGGAGGTACTGCTTAACAAATGGTGCTGTTGAACAAATTATAGCCTCCGATTTCATGTTTTTCATTGTAAATTAGAGGAATTAGAAAAGTTGATTTTAAAGATTCCTTTTTGTTTTGGTGAGTGCCCACTGTATATGAAGTACTATTATATATATAAAATAAATGTCAAAAACAAAGACTGATATAGTTCTTGCTTTAGATCAAGGATTGACAAACTATGGTGAATGGACCAAGTCAGACTATGCTCATTCATTTACTTATTGTGTACGACTACTTTCATGCTACAATGGCAGAGTTAGATAGTTGTAACAGAGACAATGTGACCTGCAAGGCTGAAAATATTTATTATCTAGTCTTTTACAGGAAATGTTTGCCAGTCCCTGCCTTAGAGGAACTTCTGGTCTAGTGCAGAAGATGAATATCTAAAAAGATCATTTTAAATGAATGTTTATAAAGGACAGACAGAAATGCCAGGAGTAGTTTAAATAAAGCTAGCATG
Organism: Indri indri; assembly: GCA_004363605.1. NCBI lineage: Eukaryota > Metazoa > Chordata > Mammalia > Primates > Indriidae > Indri > Indri indri. Next base: position 26,899 of record RJWJ010002999.1, on the reverse strand, counting down.
GAATTAAGGAAAATAGGCTTTCTTCATCAGCACCACTCTTCTATTTAAGTAGTGTACTAACATCTTCCAGTAATTCCCAGAGACTCCTGTTTATTGATCATTAGCAGGTATCCTACTTCACAGCCTGGTTATTGTCATCATTATTACTTTTTTTTTTTTGTAAAATGCACAAATCTAATTATGCAGCTCGGTGCCTTTTATAACTGTAATCACTACTCACATGGAGATATAAAACATGTTCAGTATTCCAGAAGACTCCCTTTTGCCTTTTCCAAGACAGTACACTCTCCCCAGAGGTAGTAATTTTTATGACTTATATCACTGTAGATTAGTTTTGAATTTCATATAAATGGCATCATATAGTGTATATAATTACTTACGGCTGCTTTTCTCCGTATCTAAATTATTGTGCCTGCCAGTTCCTTTTTATTGCTGGGTAATATTCCATTGTATGAATATACTGCAGCTTGTTTATTCTGCTATTATGGGAATTTGGGTTGTTTCCCTTTTTGGCTGTTGTTAATAAAACTGTTTTGAACATTTTGTACAAGTCTTTTTGTGGACATATGCGCTAATTTCTTTAGCGTATATACCTGGGAGGTAGGGTTTTTAATTTATCTTGTAGAGCCCTTACCAGGAAGTTTTTGTTTAACAAGACAAACTTGGAGAGAGTGTCAAAGACACATTTTCACCTACTTTATAAGTTTGCCTGGTCCCCTGCTCCATTACAAAGGGTAACTTTACATTTCTACAAAAACTCTGTGACTAAGGCAACCTGCCTTTTGACTAAATTAAACAGGTTTTATTTCTGGTGAGAACTCTGATTGGTGTTGGTGTCTAAAGGTCTTTTCTAAAAATTCTGATAACAAGTTGAAAGAAAGAGTGCTGTGATCAACTAGTTGTTTTTGCCATGGCTGAGAAATTAGAGATGTGTGGAACACTTGATAGAAGAATGGGATCGTTTGTATTTAATATATTTTGAAAATTCTTACGTTTTGAATATGGTATATTTAAATTACCTCATTGGATATGTCATGGACTTCTTAATTTCATTTATTGTACCTTTTAATTTTAGAATGTCTATTTGTTCTTTTTAGAGATTCTACTTTTCTTTTTAAGTTCATTGTTGCATTCACTTTGTACATCTTTTCCTATGTGTTATTTTATATATTTAATGTTGTAATTTTAAAGTTCTTTTCTGCTAGTTCTAACATCTGTTGTCATCTTTGGTTCTGCTTTGGGTCTTCTTTTGATTGATTTTCTCTTGGTTTCCTGCTTCTTCCTATGTCTTGAAATTTTTGTTGTGCTTTATATAACATATAAGACAATCATAAAGACTGAACTAATGTTTTTTCTCTTTCAAGAAGCTGGAGTGAGGCTAATAAATTCGGAGTTGAGTTTGTTTAGGGCTAGGTTGCTGGGTTAGTTACTTTCATCTCACTTCTGTTTTCAAATATCATAAGGGTGAGATCAATCCTGTGTCTTTCATAGGTCCTTTCCATAGCAGGACTTTAGGATATATGAACTGTGAGACTGAAGAAATGATTCACTACTTTTGAGGCCCAATTCACAGCCTGATACACTGCTGTACTCTTAGTAAATGTTCTATGAGGGCAGTCTAATGCGTGGGGACAACTAACTCTCTATTTTAGGCTCCTCCAGACTCTGTAACTTGTCATGCCAGCCCACATGTCATTAAAAGTTCTCCTTGTTACACCATCAGAGTTAAATCAGTCTATATTATGCTCAATCCTTTGCTCATCTGGGTCTAAATTTGTCAAATATGCTAATTAGGTAAGTGTCTGCCTTAGGAAAGGCTTCTCTCTTTTGGAATTTAGATTCTTCTTTTTTAAATTTTTTATTTATTCTTTTCTTTTTTTTTTTTAAACTCAGTGGTAAGAATGGAATTTAGATTCTTTAGACTAATTTGTGTTCAGAAATTTCTATTTCTATTATCATTTTAAAAAATTAATCTTTTTATTGGGATAATTGTAGATTCACATATATTTGTAAAAAGAAATACAGAGCTCCCATGTGCCAGTTTCCTCTGATGGTAATTCTAGTACAGTATTACTAACTAGCATATTGATGTTAATACAATCAACATAAAGAACATTTCCATCACCACAAAGATCCCTCATGTTGCTTTTTTCTACACCCCCACCCCTTTCTTCCCTCCCAGCAACCACTTATTCTCCATTCCTATTATTTTGTCATTTCAAGATTTTTTTATAAATGGAATCATAAGTATGTGAACTTTTGGGACTGACTTTTTTAATTCAGTATAATTTTCTGGAGATTCACCCAAGAAATTGTTGCATACATCAATAGTGTGTTCCTTTTTATTGCTGAGTACTACTCCGTAGTATGGATGTACCACTGTTTAACCATTCCCCAGTTGAAAGACATCTAGATTTTTCCAGTTTTTGGCTGCAGCAAATAAAGCTGATATTAGATATTTGTGTATAGGTTTTTGTGTGAACATAATTATTCATTTCTCTGGGATAAATGCCCAGGCATGTGATTACTGGGTCATATGGTAGTTGCATTTTTTTCTAAAAAATAAACTGCTAAACTGTTTTCCAGAGTGGATGTACGATTTTACATTCCCATCAGCAATATGTGAATGATCCGATTTCTCCACATCCTTGCCAGCATTTGGTGTTGTCTCTATTTTTTATTTTAGCCATTTAGATGTGTAGCAATAGCTCACTGTGATTTTAATTTACATTTCCCTAATGGCTAATAATGTACATCTTTTCATGTGCTTATTTGCCATCCACGTACCTTTTTTAGTGAAATGTCTCTTCATGTCTTTTGCCTGTATTCTAATTAGGTTATTTGTTCTTTTTACTATTGAATTAGAATAGTAGTATACTAGTCCTTTGTCAGATATATCATTTGAAAATGTTTTTTTCCCCAGTATGTTGCTTGTCTTTTCATCCTTTTTTTTTAGGGTCTTCCATGGAGCAAAAGTTTTTAATTTTGATGAAATCCAGCTTATCAACTTACCCTTTTGGTGGCAAATCTAAGAACTCTTTGCCTAGGTTGTGAAAAATTTCTAGTTTTTTCTAATTAAGTCTATGATACATTTTGGTTTTTTTTTTTAATCGTAAGATATATATAACATGCAATTTATCTTCATAACCATTTTTAAGTGTACAGTTTAATGGTATTAAATATATTTATAATGAGGTACAACCGTTACCACCATCCATCTACAGATTCTATTCATCTTGCAAAACGGAAACTGTGTATACCCATAAAACAAAGCTCCTCATTCCCTCTTCTCAAACTCTACAAACTACCATTCTACTTAATGTTTCTCTGATCTTTACTAATCTTTAAGGACTTCATATAAATGGAATTACTCAGTATTTGACTTTTGTGGCTGGCTTGTTTTACTTAGCATTATGTCCTCAGCTTTCATCCATGTTGTAGTATATGTCAGAATTTCCTACCTTTTTAGGGCTGAATAATATTCTATTGCATGTATATACACATTTTCTATATCTATTACACTTAGATTGCTTCTGTGTTTTAGCTATCTGTGAATAATGTTGCTATGAATACAAGTGTAAAAATATCTCTTCAAGACTCTGTTTTCAATTCTTTTGGGTATATGCCCAGAGAATTGCTTGATCATATAGTAATTCTATATTTAATTTTTTGAGAAACTTCCATGCAGTTTTCTGCAGCTGCTGTATTATTTTACATTCCCACCAACAATGCTCGAGGGTTCCCATGTCTCCACACCCTCACCAACTTATTATTGCCTGTCTTTTTGATAGTAGCCATCCTAATGGGTATGAGGCAGTTTATATAATATTATTATAGTTTTGATTTGCACATGCTTAATGACTAGTAATGTTGGGCATCTTTTCGTGTGCTTATTGGTCATTTACATAACAAATCTTTGGAGAAATGTCTATTCAAACCTTTTGCCAATTTTTGAATTGGGTTTTATTGTATATACACATTCTCTACATAGTCTGGATATTAATCCCTTATTAGATGTATGATTTGCAAATGTTTTCTCCCATTCTGTTGGTTGCCTTTTTATTCTGTTAACAGTGTCTTTTTTCTTTTTTTTTTGAGACAGAATCTTACTGTCACCCAGGCTAGAGTGCAGCGGCATCATCATAGCTCTCTGCAACCTCAAATTCCAGGGCTCAAGCGATTCTCTGGCCTCAGCCTCCTGAATAGTTGGGACTACAGGCATGTGCCACCATATCCAGCTAATTTTTCTGGTTTTTGTAGAGACGGGCTAGTCTCTTGCTCTTGCTCAGGCTAGTCTCTAACTCTAGGCTTCAAGCAATCCTCCCACCTTGGCCTCCTAGAGTGCTAGGATTACAAGTGTGAGCCACCGTGCCCAGCCAATAGTGTCTTTTGATGCACAAAATTTAAAAAATTTTCATGAAGTCCAATTTGTTTTTTCTTTTGTTGCCTGTGCCTTTCGTCTCATATCCAAGCAACTATCACCAACTCCAATGTTGTGAAAACTTTGCCCTATGTTTTCTTCTAAGAGTTTTATAGTTTTAGTTCTTACATTTACATCTTTGATCCATTTTGAGTTAATTTTTGTGTATGATATTAGGTAAGGGTGCAACTTCTTTCTTTTGCATATGGATATCTAGTTTTCCCAGCACCACTTGTTGAAAAGACTATCTTTTCCTCATTGAATGGTCTTGACACACTTGTCAAAATCATTTGACTGTATATGTGAGGGTTTATTTTGGGCTCTTTATTTTATTCCGTTTATCTACATGTTTGTCTTAATGCCGATACCACACTGTTTTGAGTACTGTAGCTCTGTAGTTAAGTTTTGAATTCAGGAAGTCCTATAGCTTTGTTCTTCTTTTGCAAAATTGTTTTAACTATTTGTGGTCCCTTGAGATTCCATATGAATTTTAAGGTGGGTTTTTATATTTGTTTCTTTTTTTTTTTTTTACAGAGTATTATGGGGGTACAAACATTTTAGTTGTATGTAAAGCCTTTGCCTCGCCCGAGCCAGGGCTACCAGCATGCCCTTCCCCCATACAGTGTGCTCTGCCTCCATTAGTTGTGAGTTTACCCACTCCCAGGCCCCCAAACTGACCGGCACTCAATGAATATTGCTACCATGTGAGCACCTTAGGGTTGATCAGTTAGTACTAATTTGATGGCGAGTATATGTGGTGCTTGTTTTTCCATTCTTGTGACACCTCACTTCAAAGGATGGGCTGAAGCTCAATGTACAATAATATAAGAAGTGCTGGTTCACCATCGTCTTTTGTCATTGAGTAGTAATCCATGGTACACATATACCACATTTTATTAATCCACTCATGTATTGATGGGCACTTGGGTGGTTTCCATTATCTTTGCAATTGTGAATTGTGCTGCCATAAACATTCAAGTGTGAAGCCAATATCACCTTGATACCAAAGCCAGGAAAGGACACAACAAGAAAACTACAGACCAATATCCCTCATGAATATAGATGCAAAAAAATCCAACAGCACATCAAAAAAATAATTCACCATGACCAGGTGGGCTTTATCCCAGAGATGCAAGGCTGGTTCAACAGACACAAATCTATAAATTGAATTCACCACATAAATAAAAGCAAGAGCAAACACCACATGATTCTCTCAATAGATGTAGAAAAAGCATTTGACAAAATCCAGCACAAACTCTTAAAAAAAGAGGCATAGATGGGATATACCTTAAAATTACTAAGGCTGTATACAATAAAGTCACAGCTAATATCCTACTGAATGGGGAAAAATTGAAAGAATTCCCGCTTAGAACTGGAACCAGACAAAGTTTTTATATTTCTGAAAAAAACAAAACAAAAATCACCTCATTTTGATTTTGATAGAGATTGCATTGAATCTGTAGATTACTTTGGAAAGTATTAACATCTTAACAATGTTAAGTCTTCCAGTCCATGAATGTGGGAAGTTTATGTCTTCTTTATGCCTTCTTCAACTTCTTTCAGAAATGTGTTGTAGTTTTCATTATATAAGTCTTTCATTTCCTTGGTTAAGTTAATTCCTAAGTAGTTTATTCTTTTTCATGCTACTGTAAATGGAATTGTTTTCTTAATTTCCTTTTTGAATTGCTTATTGTTAGTGTATACTCACGCAATTGATTTTGTGTGTTGATTGTGTATCATGCTACTTTATTGAATTCATTTATTCTAACAGGGTTTTTTTTTTTTTTTGGTGGAGTCTTCAGGATTTTCTACATGTAAGATCACATCATCTGTGAAGACCACATCATCTGTGAACAGAGAGAATTTTACTTCCTTTCCAGTTTTAGATGGCTTTTATTTCTTTTTCTTGCCTGATTGCTCTGGCTACAGCTTCTAGTACTATGTTGAACAGAAGTGGCAAAAGTCAGTATCCAGGTCTTCTGATCCTAGAGGAGAAAGCTTTCAGTCTTTCACCATTGAGTATGTGTTTGCTCTGAGTTTTTCATATATGGCTTCTATTATATTGAGGTAGCTTCTTTCTCTTCTCAGTTAAGTATTTTTATCCTGAATGAGTGTTGAATTTTGTCAGTTGCCTTTTCTGTATCAATTGAGATGATCATGTGGATTCTTTATGACATTGATTTTTATATGTTGTATTATCCTTGCATTTCAGGAATAAATCCCTCTTGGTCATGGTGTATAATCTTTTTAATATGCTGCTGAATTTGGTTTGGTAGTATTTTGTTGAGGATTTTTGCATCAGTGTTCATAGGGATGTTGATCTGTAGTTTTCTAGTAGTATCTTTGTCTGGCTTTGGTATCAGGGTAATTATGGCTTCATAAAATGAGTTTGAGAGTGTTCCCTCCTGTTCAGTTTTTTGGAAAGTTTGAGGATTGGTATCAGTTCTTCTTTAAATGCTTGGTATAGTTCACCAGTGAAGCCATCAGGTCAAGGATTTTTCTTTGTCAAGAGATTTCTGATTACTGATTCTGTCTCTTTACTAGTTATAGATGTATTCAGATATTTTTCATTCTTTTTGGTTTAGTATTTAGCGTGAGGCATAGAGAAAAGTCTATTCCATCTTCCTCCAAGTGGAAATCCCCACTGTCTTTCAAAAATATATTTATCTACTTTTTTTTTTCCTAGTTATTGTGGTACAAGCTATGGTCTGTGTGACCTTCTGCATTTTGACCTGAGCAGGAGCTCCCGGAACACTAGTTTTTTTGTTTGTTTTTGTTTTGGGTTTTTTTTTTCGCTACCTTAAATTTTAGTCAATGAAATCGTTGCCTGTTTTTTAGTATATAAATCAAATAACCTGTCCTAATACATAATTTCATAGTAATAAAGTTCATTATGGGCAGCAAATGTTGTTTGAAGAAAATAATTTCTTATTTATTTTGAAAGATTAATTTTCTTGACTGAAGTATCAAATATTAATATTTGAAGTGTACTTCGCATTTGTTGATCTGTCTTCTGGTACCTTTCCCCTCTCTAGTATAGATTGTCTATCACCTCTATTACTTAGAAAAACTATGAAAAATAGACTTCTCTTGACTTTGGTTCTGTTCCTGTGCCTTCTCTTGTTCACGCTCCACAATTACCTTTAGGGACAGCCCATCTTCGAGACTAGGACTAGTACCTAGTGGGGAGAGAGTTTATATGAATGGGGAGTTTAAACACTGAGCTAAGTGGTTTGGACTTTTATCCCACAGGCAATGGAATGCTGTCAAAATGATTATTTTGAACAAATATGGTTTGTATTTGTTATATTAACAATTATGTCCACACCCTAGACCTAGTCCCATGTGGAACAGCTAGCTTCTAAGATAGCCCTCAATGATTTTTTTCCACTGTTACATAGTTCCTTCCCCCAGTGAATAGGGGTCACCTGTGTAGCCAACAGGCTATCGTGGAAATGATGGTGTGTAACTTCAAAGGCTAAGTCATAAATGATACTGAGTTTTCCTCCCTGCTTGCTTTGATCATCTGCTCTGGGAGAAGCCAGTCGCATGTCATGAGGACACTCAAGCAGCCCTGTGGGGAGGTCCACAGGGAAAGGAAATGGGGCCTCCTGCCAACAACAGCCAATACCAGCTTATCAGCCACTTGAGTGATCTTTCTTGGAAACAGGTCATTTGGTCTCATTCAAGCCTTTAGTTGACTATATCCTGGCTGACATCAACACTCCACTCCATAGGAGACCACCAGATAGAACCAAGCAGCTAAGCCTTCTTAAACTCCTGCCCACAGAAACTGTTTTCTGTTGTCAAATCTAAGGACACTTTTCTTTCCCACCCTCAAACCTTTTAATAGCATTTTCTACAATTGTCCACTTTGTTTTTCTTGAAATACCCATCATCTCTTGGTTTGTGTGATAATGTGCTTCGTTAGCTTTCTTTCTTACCATACTGGTTCACCAGCTCTTCTGAGTTTTCCTCTCCCTTACCTATAATTTTGTATTTTCCTGGGGTTCCAACCTTGCTCATATTTTTTTTATCAGTAAGAACAATCTCATTTATGTCTTTGACTTTAACCGTTATCTATATATTGATGACTGCCAAATTTATGTCTCTAGATGTCTTTCCTAGATTTGGTATCCAGCATCTTAATTGGATATCTAATAGGTATTTTAAATTTAAAATAGCCAATATCTTTCCATTGCTTCCATCTAACACTGTTTCTCAAGCTAGAAAACCTGGGAGTCATCTTTGTTTTCTTTCTTTTATGCCACCATCCACTTCCTCAGTAAATGTTCTCCACCGTACCTTTTAAATATGAACTTGATGTCGTCTTATTATTATCACCACTATTAGCACCCTAGCACCCTTGTCTAAGCCATCATCTTTTTTTACCTGGACCTAAGTTCCTAATGGTTGATCTCTCTGCTTCTACTATTGCCTGTGTATAACTGGTTCTCCACATAAATCAGAGTGGAAAAAATATGTAAATCAGATTCTCATCTTTCCCTTGCTTAGAAAGAACCCTCTAAATGACTCACAATTCCAGTTAGACCAAAATCCAAAAACCTATGCTTACTTTGGCATACTAAATCCTGCATGAGCTAGACGCAGGCTACCTTTCTTGACTTTAGCTGCTCTTCTCCTGGGTCACTCTGCTCAAGCTGTACTAGCTGGCAGATGCTAAAATTCCAGTACTTTTGGGGTTAGGTACTCCTGTTGTCTGAAAGCTCCTGACTTTTACATGTCTGCCTTCCTCTAACCCTTGAGGTTTCAGTCTAAATGATACCTCCTCAAAGAGGCCTTCTCTGAGTAAAACCTTCCCTACTCTCCCTACCACACAATTTGTTTCTTTTTGGTGCTTATCACACTTCATAATTACTTTAATGTATAAATCTATATGGAAAACTAAATTTATTCAGTGAATTAGAATCTTTCTGATACATAGATAAAATCCTAATATTTATAATTTTTGGCAGTTAGACATTTTAAAAATATAATTTAAGGACCAGATGTATAGCTTTGAGTGTTTGTCCTTCAGTAAAATATCAATTACATAATAGATTATATTCATATGAATACTGTAATTAAATATATTGGAATGAATCTTTTGACACCACTGTCCCATTTCATTTGATGGACAATTTACATTGAATGTAATTATCAGGATAGCTGGGTTTAAATTTACCATCTTGCTATTTTTTTTCTATTTGTCTTTCCTATTCTTTTTTCTTTTACTTCCCTCTTTGGCATTAATTGAATATTTTTTATGATTACATTTTATTGCCAACTGTTGGCTTATTTAGCTTACCTCTTTGCTTTATTCTTTTAGTAGTAGTTCCAGGTTCTAGAGTCTAAGATTCATAATATGCTAAGTTATCATAGTCTATCCTCAAATACCGTACCATTTGACATATAATGTCAGAACCTTACAACAGTCTACTTTCATTTCCTCCCCCCTTCTTTTGTGCTACTGTTGTCATACATCTTTACTTCTGTGTATATTGTTATTTTTGCCTCAAACAGAACATCATCTTTTTCTTTTTAAATTAATAGGCTTTATTTTTTTGAGCAGTGTTAGGTTTACAGAAAAATTAAGCAGAAGATATAAAGCTACAGTTGATGAGCCAATATTAATATATTCTCATTAACTAAAGTCCGCAGTTTGCATTAAGGTTCATTCTTTGTGTTGTATGTTCTGCGAATTTTGAAAATGTATGATGACATGGTTCATTGTCTTAAAAATTCACAGTGTTTCACCTGTTCATCTCTCCCTCCTTCCTCTGGAACCCCTTGGAAGCAGTGATCTTTTTCCTGTCTGCATAATTTTGAGTTTTCCAGAATATCATACACTATATGCCAAGGAACGTGTGATTGCTAGGTCATATGATAGGAGTATGTTTAGTTTTGTAACAGGCTATCAAACTGTTTTCCAAAGTGGTGTATTACTTTGTATTCCTACCAGCAGTGAATGAGAGTTCTTGTTCTACATTCTTGCTGGCATTTGGTGTTGCAGTTGTATGTTGTTGCATTTTAAAATTCCCTAATGACACATGTTGATCATCTTTTCATATAGTTTTTTCACCATCTGTATATTTTCTTTGGTCAACTGTCTATTCAGATCTTTTGATTATTTATTACTTGAGTTCTTTGTGTATTTTCATTACTAGTCCTTTATCAGATATGTTTTATAGATGTTTTCTCTCAGTCTATGGCTTGTCTTTTCATTCTCTGAACACCATCTTTTGCAGAGCAGAAGTTTTTAATATTAATGAAGTCCAGCTTATCAACTTTTTCTTCCATTGGTGGTCATGCTTTCGGTATTACATCTAAAAAGTTATTGTCATTCCCAATGTCATTTAGATTTTCTCCTTTGTTATATTCTAGGAGTTTATAGTTTTGTAGAATTGTCTTTTAAAGAAATTTATAAATCAGGAATAAAGTCTTTAACATCCACTCAAATATTTGTCATTTTTGATGGTCTTTATTTTATTTTGTTCTTCACCCGTTTTTCTCCCCAGCATGAAGAACTTCTTTAACATTTCTTCTTCAACAGTTCTTCTGATGATGCATTCTCTCAGCTTTTGTTTGCCTGAAAATGTATTTTGCCTTTATTTTTGAGTGATATTTTTGATGAATATAAAATTCTGGCTTGACAGCTCATTTTTCTTTCAGCACTTTAAATACCTCATTCCATTTGGTGTGTTTTTATTGCTACCATTTGTATCATGATGTTCATGTTTTCTTTAAATCCTTGAACATACAGTTTTATAAAAGTGTTTCGAAGTTTTTGCTAATTCTAATATCTTGTATTTCTAATTTTAAATCAGTTTCTGTGGACTGATTTTCCTCCTTGTGATGGGTCACAGTTTTCTGCTTCTTTGCATGTCTAGTTATTTTTCATTGGATGCCAGACATTGTTAATATTGTTGGTGTTCCTAAGTATTGTTTTCCCTAAAATGTACTAATGTTTGTTTTGACAGACAAGTCGTTTGCAGATAAAGTCTGCAAACAACTTAATTTTAGGACTTCTTTTTAGGCTTTTTAAAAGTTGGGGCTTGAGTACCCTTTTCTTTAAGGCTAATTGAATCTTAATACTAAGGCTTGCCTGTCTAGGGGTTTCTACTGATTGCTCCAAGTGTTTACTGAGGTCTCTCTACTCTGTCTGTATAGATTTTAACACTTCCCAGCTCAGCATGAGCTCTGGAACTTGTTCATTTTATAACTGTTGGCCTTGAAGAGTTTTATACCTCTTATGTATAGATTAGTATTCAGACTAAAATCTCAAAGGGACTCCTTGTATTGATCTGGAGCTCTTTCTGTACTTAGCGGTGGCCTTTCTGGTATTCCGCCTTGCAAATTGCAATGCTTCAGCCTCCCTGAACACCAATCTTGATCTCTTCAACCTGGTGAGATGGCTGTGTTTGTATGGGTTTCTCCATTGTGTGCCAAGTTCTAAAAATTGCCTCTAGGCAGAAAGCCAGGAAGATAGTAGGGCTCACCTCGTTTGTTTTCTTTCTCTTAGGTCTCATAGTCTTGTACTGCTTGTTGTCCCAATGTCTGAAAACTCTTGTGGCATGTAGTTTTTCCTAGTTTTCTAGTTGTTTAAGGCAAAAGGTCAAGTTCTGTACCAGTTAACTTCTTTGTGGCCTGATGCAGGAGTTTTTCATGTTTTATTTATTTAGGGCCTGTTAATTTCACAACAGACTTAGGATGGCTTACTCTGGAATATGAACAACTATTTCAGTAGTTTCCTTTAAAAAATAACACAACCTTTTGGGATGAGGGAGATATAAAAATAATGTGTGTTCATTACAAAGTACAGAAATATATAAAAATGTACATAAGTCTTATCTGTGAACAAGATTCCATATCTTACCACTATTAATGTTTTGTTGTGTTCTAGTCATTTTTCTATGTGCATATGTGTCTTCTTGTATACATAATTAAGAGACATAAACATATAACCTTCATTCCTCCAATTAGTAATTTTTTTGCTTTCAGAAAACTCGTCCAAGGTTACAATAGTTTTCCATTTATTCCATTTTCTTTAAAAGTATGTATGTCTATTTATGGGTGTTATAATGACAAGTTTAAGATTTTATCACAGGAATGTATAATCATTTATTTAGACAATGTGGGATTGATTAAATGTTTATTATTGTTTCCAAAAGTAAGATCTTTAGTCAGTGAAGACTCTACTTCTAAATTCATCCTTTATACTTTTTTGGGATATTTTGCCCTTGTTTTATTTATTCCCTCTTCCCTGAGAAAAATATTCTGTGTTGAAATTTTGGATGCAATTCAGTTTTAGAATTGTGCTTTTCTTTTCTTAATTGGATCATCTGGGATTGTGAACCTGTCCGTGTGTTACAACCAGTTAGGGAGCTTGTTAAAAATAAAGATTGTTAGTCTTGAATTAGACTAAATACCTGGGAATTTTATTTGGATAGCTCATCATTTTTGGGAACCACTGTTCAAAACCTGATCTCTGGTACTGTGTGTTGATTGGTTTAGTAGTATATAAGAGGACATAAGATGGGACTCACTAGCCCTCAGCCAGAGCCTTTCTGCTTTCATCTATTTTGTTTTTTGGGACTTCTCCCTAAGATATAGTTTCAAAGAAGTCTTATGCTAAAAGAAAATGTGTTTAGCATGGATATATTAGTATCTTATCAGAGCTCTGCTTCCAGTGTGTAATTGGTTTCATTTATCTCCTTAAATATAAAGAGAAGTCTCTCTGCAGACTAGTCATGATTCTTGAAGCTTACATAGAACTTTTTAAATGGTTATGTGAATAGGACGTTTCTCAAATAATGTACTCTAAGTTATAGTTTTCACTTCATGGTTTTGATTATACTGAACAAATTTTTAGTAAGCTATTTGAATCTGATTTTTTAAAAAACCTTTCAGTAGAAGAAGTTGAAAAATGATAGTTGCTACTTTTACTTGATAGTTCTTCCAATCCGTGAATATGGATGTCTGTTTATTTAAATCTTCTTTAGTTTACATTAATGTTTTCTAATTTTCAGTATATGAGTATTATACTTTTATTAGATTTATTCCTAAATATTTTATGCTTTTTGATGTTGTAAATAGAATTATTTTCTTAATTTTGTTTTCAGATTATTCATTGTACATAATTACAGTTAATTTTTGGATATTGCTTTTGTATCCTGCATTTCTAAATTTTTGGTGGATTCCTTATGATGTTCTACATATTGGATCATGTCGTCTGCAAATAAAGACAGTTTTATTTCTTCCTTTCCAATCTGTATGTCTTTTATTTTTCTTGCCTGATTACACTGGTTAGAACCTCCAATACAGTTTCGAAAATGGGTAACAGAAGTGTACATCCTTTCCTTGTTTCTGATCTTAAGGAGAAAGCATTCAGTCTTTCACCATTAAGTATGGTGTGTTAGACATAGGGGTTTTTGTATATGCCCTATATCAAGTTGAGGAATTTTCTTTATTTTCCTAGTTTATTGAAAATTTTTATCATGAATGGGCATTGGATTTTGTCACATGCTTTTTCTATGTCTATTGCAATACTTGGTGGTTCTCAAATTGACATTTCATTTGGCACAAAGGGGGTTTTCATGGGGTTTTTTCGTAAATAGATAGTGGAATCCACTGTGCATTGCATATCATATAGCCTTAAATGAGAACCATGGAAAATAATTTGATATCATTTGATGAACAAATATATTCACAAAGTACCTGCAATATGCATTTCTAATAATTTCACTTGATTCTGAACACTGAAGATTTAGATCCTGATAGATTAGTGGTCCCCAACATTTTTGGCACTGGGGACCAGTTTCATAGAAGACAATTTTTCTGTGGATGGGGGGCAAGGGGAGATGATTCAAGTGCATTACATTTATTGGACAGTCAAACCTCTCTACTAATGATAATCTGTATTTGCAGCTCCTCCCCAGAGCTAGCATCACCACCTCAGCTCCACCTCAGATCATTAGGCATTAGATTCTCCTAAGGAGCTTGCAACCTAGATCCCTCGCATGCACAGTTTACAGTAGGGTTTGTGCTCCTGTGAGAATCTAATGCCACTACTGATCTGACAGGAGGTGGAGCTTATGCAGTGATGGGAGTGATGGCAAGCAGCTGTAAATACAGATGAGGCTTCGGTTGCTGGCCGCTCACCTCCTGCTGCGCAGCCTGGTTCCTAACAGGCCACAGACTGGTACCAGTCCACAGCCCAGGGATTGGGGACCACAGGGTTAGAGGTTAGAGTTTCAGACTCATAATAACAAAGTTTTGTTTCCCCTGTGAATTTAATTATTTTAATAAGGGTTTTAAATATTTAAGTATATAGCTATAAAACCTAAGTAATACTGAGCCCTGTTTCACCTTTTCATAAAATAATTGCTTTTCTTTTTGTTACCATAAGCATTATCATTAGCATGGCTCTTCTTACACATTTTTCACCCATTACTATGATTGACGAGACAGTGCCTCTCAGAGTAGAGTGACAAGCAAAATAGCTTTTTGTTCTTGTGCTCAGTTGGGGTGGTTGAAATGGTGCTAGGTTTTGTTTTTTTTTTGTAAGAACAGCTTTATAAATTATAGCCATATGCACAGAGCAAGTTGTTTGCATTAATTTGTTGATACTCCTGTAATTCCATTATTATGTTTTTCGTTTTGACCATGTACATTGAGGTTTCATGGCACAGTTTGTATCATACAGATTTGCCTCATTGTATGAAATTGTATGTAGTCAGAGTTTGTTAATTTCTTCTAATTGACTGTCTTCAGCTGTGAAAGCAGCTGAAATTCTGTGGTTAGTTGAAATCAGTCAAGGTAGTGCTGTTTGGTCAAAAGCGAATATAGCATTTGATTTGATGTTAGTTTTAATTTTGATCATTCAATTTTATTTGACAGAGTAGTATTTTAGTAGTATTAATCACAGCAAAACGTATTTAATCTGTTTTATGGTACCTTTGCTATAATAAATCAACTTTTTAAGCCTACTTATAACAGAAATGTCCACATTATCTTGGGCTACTCTTTGCCAGAAAAATTGATAGCAAATTCACAGGTTGTAATTTTATTGCTTTATTCCTGCTGTTTAAAAAAGAAAGCAAATTAGCAAAACCACAGCATTAATTCCTCATGCGATTTAAGAAAATACTGTCTCTCTGTTAACCATTTGAATCCTGTATGGTGTGCTTGCAGCATTGTGATCTAACTGCATTTTTATTCAGTGTAAGAGTTATTAGTAGCTTCTGTTGGGGATAGTTTCTGATGTTGAAATTATCAGTGAATGTTTATTCTTCGTGTTTGAGCTATCACCATGGAAATGCAGGTACTGCATCAACTAATTATATGCTATAACTTGTTTACTTAGCATTAGATGATTAAATAGGCCAGGCGCAGTGGCTCACACATGTAATCCTAGGACTCTGGGAGGCCGAAGCGGGAGGATTGCTTGACGTCAGGAGTTCGAGACCAGCCTGAGCAAGAACAAGACCTCCGTCTCTACTAAAAATAGAGAAAAATTAGCTGGGCAACTAAAAATAGAAACAAAAAATTAGCCAGGTGTGGTGGCACACGCCTACTAGTCCCAGCTACTCGGGAGGCTGAGGCAGGAGGATTGCTTGAGCCCAGGAGTTTGAGGTTGCTGTGAGCTAGGCTAATGCCACAGCACTCTAGACTGGGCGACAGAGCGAGACTCTTGTCTTAAATAAATACATAAATAAATGGACTCTGTCTTAAATGAATAAGAAAGAAGGAAAGATTATTAAATAACTTGTATGTGAAGCAATTGGAAGGATCCTGGAAAATAATGCCATTTCTTAGCATATATTACTGTTGTTTTATTCTTGTTTTTTGGCAAATGTGAAAGTTAAATTAAGATATTCTTTAAGATTTAAAGTTCTGTTCTTTAGATGTAACATTTCTTTGTGATCTGTCTTAAGTACACTGTTCTATAGGAATTACAGTTGTTTACAATTGTTTATATAAAAGAGCCTAGTGCTATCCTTGGCACAGAACTCAAATATTTATTGATAAAGCTACCTTAATATTTTTAAAGTAAGTGGAATGGGGACAGTGACTTGTTCAAATCATATAGGGATCTTAAAAAAATGCACAATTCTGCTTATTTTAAGTCTGCTGGTTTACAAGTTTATCTTCTCATGAACTTAATAAGAAAAAATTGTTAGCTTATCCTTGTTTTGTGATAATTTAATAACTCAGCATTTTTGGTAACTGTAATTATACATAATTGAAAATTTTCATACTAAATAGTTTACCTAATCTAATTTTTCCACTATTTTGAACTCTTCAATCTCTTGTTAATACAATGGGTGAATGAGTTTGATTGGATATGTAGCTTTATTTCTGGGTTCCGTATTCTGTTCATTGATCTATATGTCTGTTTTTATACCAGTACCATGCTGTTTTGGTTACTATAGCCTTGTAGTATAATTTAAAGTCAGATAATGTGAGACCTTCAGCTTTGTTCTCTTTCCTTAGGATTTCTTTGGCTATTTGGGCTCTTTTTTCGTTCTATATGAATTTTAGGATTATTTTTTCTAATTCTGTGAAAAATGACATTGTTATTTTGAGAAGAATTGTATTGACTCTAGATTGCTTTGGGTAGGATGGTCATTTTATAACTATATTAATTCTTCCAATTTATGATCATAGGATTTTTTTTATTTCTTTGTGTCATCTATGATTTCTTTCATCAGTGTTTTATAATTTTCTTCGTAGAGATCTTTCAATTCTTGGTTGTATGTATTTCTAGGTATTTCATATTTTTGTAGCTATTGTAAATGAGCTTTAGTTCATTTGGTTCATCATTATTGGTATATAGAAATGCTACTGATTCTCGCACATCGATTTTGTATCCTGAAACTTAAATGAATCATTTATCAAATCTTGGAGTCTTTTGGAGGAGTCTTCAGGGGTTTCTAGGTATAAGATCCTATCATCAGCAGAGATAATTTGACTTCTTGTTTTCCAATTTGGATGCCCTTTATGTCCTTCTCTTGCCTGATTGCTCTGCTTAGGACTTCTAGTACTATGTTGAATATGAGTGATGAAAGGGGCGTCTGTGTCTTGTTTCAGTTTGTAGGCGGGATACTTTCAACTTTTCCTCATTCGGTGTGATGGCTTTGGGTTTGTTGTATATGGTTTTTATTATTTTTAGGTATGTTCCTTCTATGCCTAGTTTGAAAATTGGATAGCCATATGCAAAAGAATGAAACTGACCCGTATCTGTCACCATATGCAAAAACTAAGGTAGAGTAAAAACTTGAATGTGAGACCTGAAACTATAAAGATTCTAAAAGAAAACCTAGGAAAAACTTTTCTGAGCCTAGGCCTAGGCAAAGAATGACTGAGACCTTAGAGGCAAATGCAACAAAAACAGACAAATAGGACTTAAGCTAAAAAGCTTCTGCACAGCAAAAGAAATAGTCAACAAAGTAAATAGCCTACAGAATGGAAGAAAATATTCACAAACCATGCATCTGAAAAAGGACTAATATCCAGAATCTACAGGGAACTCAAACTACTCAGAAGAATAAAAAACAAAACTATTAAAAAATGAGCAAAGGACATGAACAGACGTCTTTCAAAAGAAGACATACAGGCCGGGCGTGGTGACTCACGCCTGTAATCCTAGCACTCTGGGAGGCCGAGGCAGGAGAATCGCTCGAGGTCAGGAGTTTGAGACCAGCCTGAGCCAGAGCAAGATCCCGTCTCTACTGAAAATAGAAAGAAATTATCTGGACAACTAAAAATATATGTAGAAAAAATTAGCCAGGCATGGTGGTGCATGCCCGTAGTCCCAGCTACTTGGGAGGCTGAGGCAGAAGGATTGCTTAAGCCCAGGAGTTTGAGGTTGCTGTGAGCTAGTCTGATGCCACTGCACTCACTCTAGCCTGGGCACCAGAGCGAGACTCTGTCTCAAAAAAAAAAAAAAAAAAAAGAAGACATACAAATGGCCAAGAAACAGTTGAAAAAATGCTGAACATCACTAATATCAGAGAAATTCAAATTAAAACCACAGTGACATACCATCTTACACCAGTCAAAATGGCTATTAATAAAAACTAAAAAACAAAAAAAGATATTGGATGTGGAGGATGTGGAGAAAAGGGAATGCTTATACACCATGTTTGGGAATATAAATTAGTACAACCTCTATGGAAAACAGTTTGGGGATTTCTCAGAGAACTAAAAATAGAACTACCATTCAATCCAGCAGTCCTACTGCTGAGTACCCAAAGCAGGGATGGGGAACCTGTGGCCTTCTAGATTCTTAAGTGCAGCTTTTTTACTGAGTCCAAATTTTTCAGAGCAAATCCTTTTAATTCCTTTTGATTTTTCAATCATTTTAATCTCAAATTCTTTTGGATCCCACAGGAAAAGAAATCACTATATCAAATCGTATTTTATCACAACACTATTCACAATAGCAAAAATATGAAATCAACCTAAGTGTCCATCAGTGTATGATTGGATAAAGAAAATGTGGTATATATTAACGTATATATTAATATGTACTATGGAATACTACTCAGCCATTAAAAAAGAGTGGAATCATGTCTTACAACAACATGGCTGGAACTGGAGGCCATTATCTTACGTGAAATAACTCAGAAACAGAAAGTCAGATACCTCATTCTCACTCCTAAGTAGGAGCTTAGAATAATAATGTGTACACATGGACATAGAGAGTAGAATAATAGACATTTGAAATTCCAAAAGGTTGGGAGGAGGATGAAGGATGAGAAATTGCCTAATGAGTACAATGTACACTATTTAAGTAACAGTTACACAAAAAGCGGACTTTACCGCTATGCAATACATTCATGTAACAAAACTGCACTTGTACCCCCCAAATCTATTTAAATATAGTATTCCTTTCCACAAAAAGTTTTACTTGTTAAGTTGATAGAGAAGTAAGGTCTTTGAGTACAAGTATACGAATTGATAATTTCAGTTTTGTAAAATTTGACGGTCTTTATTAGCGATTATCCTGTGAAACTACCATGTAAGATGTAACATTTGTGTGCAAGATTTTAAATATGAAATACTCTAAAAATGACATTTCCACAGTGTTTTACTTGTTGCTTTAGATATACTTAGGTAATGATAGCTTTTCTGCTAATGGGTTGATTAAAAAGCCAAAGCACAGAAAATAATCTTTGGAAGAGTGGATAAATCAGTGATATATCAGTGAATTAAATTGCTTAACTTTTTGCTTTTAAACTTCCGCATGGTGTAGGTACTCATAAAAATCAGTTCAGTAACATTTCTCCAGATTTTAAGTTATTTTGATGTGTTAGAAAATATTTTTATCTCGTTGAATTTTCTCACTGTCCAAGTTTAATTTTGTTATTATGCTGCTTAATTTTGCCAGATAATTGATTTTTTCTTGTTGTTTGAATGGTTTAGACAGAGAGAAGAATCAAACTATAAAATATGATAAGGGATTGAGGTACTCTTTTTATTATTAAAACTATATTTTAAATCAGAGTAGAATGTTTAGTGGTGTAAAGAAAGCATCTTGTACAGCCAGCAAGCTGTGGGCTTCATCTCTTACTGAAACCATGTAATGAGTCCCTTGCTGCAGCATCTTGCCCCTCCCCCAAAGCAGCCAGCATATATTTGAGCGTAGTGGCTCTGCTCAAGTTGTGTCTTATTCTCTTGGAGGAGAGAGCAGTGCTTATACTGCAGCAGGTGGAGCTCTTAATGGTGAATCCGATGCTGGATTAAATTTTGAGGATATTAGCAAGATTTTGGGCCCTGACAAAGTGGTGCTGAATGAATACTTTCATTCTGGGAATTTGGTTATAATTTTATTGAGCAGTTTTATATAGGAAAAAGAAAGAACATCTTAATTCCAATCATAGTATGCCGACCCGATCTCTGCTGTGGGGGTGGAAACAGCTGAAGAATGCAACATTTTAATATTAATCTTTTTTTTAAAAAAAGTGCTTTGTATCTAGATTAAGTGTTCAAGACAGTCAGCAAGCAACATTTACCAAGGCATTTTTCTGGAATTTCAGTCTTGGATCGATTGAAGTGCTCAGGGTCTGAAAAAATGTCTCCTAGCATCAAAAACTTGGATTGCTTTTCTCCGATGTTATGCCACTGTAAAGTAGCATGCACCAACAGCACAATATCCTTAATGTTTGGATGTAAGGTGGGTCTGAATAATACTTCCTTAAAAGCTTGATTTTAGAATCCAGTAGTATTTCAGCAAAGAAACAATTATGATTCAGATTAGATGGTTTGATCGACTTTAATTCATGTAATGGAATTCCCTGTCCTTTGTGTGTCTGACACAAGTAAAGAATTGGTCTGTGCACAGTCGGGTGTAGTTTAAAAGGATCTGATTTTTATGAAAGATGCATGTAAGATGTCATCATTCTTCATTAATGGAGATTAATTTTTGACTTGGTTTTTGTTTTGCTTCAGTGGAAAATTAAATATACAGGAAACACTATTGATATGTAGGGCTGGAATGCCTTCTGACATCATTTTGGGAGAAATTGTTGATGTCAGGTTTAATATTCAAACCAATGCCAAAGGCTTTGTGATTTTGTTACTAAATTAAGTTGATATTTAGATCATGTAAAGGAAAAAAAGCTTCAAAACAAAGTAAACAATAAAAGAAGCATGACACTATCCCCTGTAAGCGAAACTGGTTATGTTATTAATAATATAGTGATATGTTCTATATAAAGAAAATAAATGTAAAGTTTGCCTTAAAGATAAATGGTTATCTTTATATAAAATATTAAATTGCACAAAGGAATGATGTATTTTTACCTGATTTCTGCAGTTAAAAACAACGTGGTTTAAAATCAGTTGGAAGCAGGAAGAGAGCTCCCTAATGAATATAGTATTTGGGAAATAATTATTTATTCTAAAGTATTGTTTTGAATGAAACCCTTTTGTTAGTTTTTGTGGGACCGAAAGTTCCCAAGTGATGATGTGAAGACGTCCCAAATTGCGAGTGAACTAAATTAACTGAGTTTTTTAATTCCTTTTTTGAAGAATATATTTTCTGGTCAAGAATTTTTTTCCTTCACTTTAAATTACTTGTGATATCAGAGAATTCTTGTTTTCCTAGTGAGATTTCAGAAATTTTCTGCAATATAAAATGGAAATGTTTGTACAAGAAAAAATATGCTGCTTATATTATGAAAACAGATTTTTAACAAGTTTGTTTTTCCATTCATATTGGTAAGTAAACTATAAGCCAGTGTAAAATTCATATGCATTGTTTAAATAGCTATGTTTTTGTTTTCCCCTGAGTGTTAAGCCTGTTTTTTCATGTAGTGTATACAATAGGATGTTTTAGAAAAAGGATTTTAAATTTTTAAAACAATATTTTTATAAAGTTAGTCACTGTAAAATTTTTTCTCCTTGAATTTAGGCATAATTTATGAGATGATATATAAGATGTTTTAAAAATACTGTCTTATAGAATCAACTTTAAGAAGTAGCATACCATTCTTCATAATTAGTCTAATAGTCTTCGTGAACTTTGAATTCCTCCCAGCTCCCACTTTCTTTAAACCACGTTAGAATGGTGTGATATTCATTACAAAATACTACTTGAGGTTCTTGATGGCCCCCTGGTGGAGAAAGTATTGTATTGAAAATGTCTTGCTGTGATCATACTTGGTAATGAAGTTAAAAGGGCATCTAAGTTATACTTTAGCAGTTTAGGACATCATTAGAAATTTAATTAGGAAAATAAGAAGAATAAGGGTTACTACTGGGCTTAACTTTATGTGGATAGAATTTTTAAAGATTGTTTTCCAGAATGTTTGAATTTTATGGCAGGTAGTATTGACAAAAGACTGTATATAGAAATATAGCTTCTATATTTCTATATAGCATACTAGTTGCATTTTTCATTAAATGTATTTTGTTATATGCAAAATTCATTATTCACAGCTTTATGGTGAAATTGACAAGTAAATTAAAATTAAATTTTTAAATACGTGATCAAAACAGGATGTTTTCGGGGGTATTATCCCAGAATTATCCCACAACTTTTGCTTAAAACATATCAGAAATAGCTTGAAACAATAACAATAAAGAAATCTTTCTTTCCAGTGTATAAGCTAATACCAATGTTGTACATGTTCATAAGGTTTATTTTCTAATACCATTAGTGCTTTTAATGTCGGTTATTAGTTAATGTCAGTTATTAGCTTTAATTTACAGCAAGTAATCTTCTTATGTAAATTCTAATTCACATTTATAAATAAAATTAGTATTTTTATTTAGGGGTGTGAACTTTTGAAAAGGAATAAAATCACCACCTTGTTTGTTGGAAATGAAATCTTTTTTTAGAAAGTCAGATTTCTGTGGAACTTGCCTCTAACTGTTCCTTATAATTATCCAAAAAAGTTACAGTGATAGCTTGTCATGAGGAAGCAGTCTATTTACTATAGAATCTTTTAAGTCTCCATGTGGATATATATGCGTGTGCATGTGTGTATGTATATAGAGCAGCATCACCAAAAGATGAGTTAATTTCAGTCATCAGGCCCCAGGGAAAGAGGCCTGTTTATCTCTTATCTTTAGTATTATGACTCGGAGAAGGATCTTGGGGAATGTAGAGAATGCAGAGGGGTACTCAGCTTCTTAATCTAGAGATACAAAGCTGTCTAGGAGGCAATTCTTTGAGGGTGGATGTTAACAGAAGTTAACAAACTCACAGTGCCTCTGAGGGTATGCCAACTTTTTAGTATAGAATTAGCTATTTCAAAATAGTAGGTGCAATAAGACCAGAGCCTAAGATCCCTAGGATAAAATTAGTTGTGTTAAGATCAGAAACTTGTATTTTGTAAAGCCAGTTAAGTGTTTTTGTTTTTCCATCATATCCAGAAGAAGCTCTTAAAAGTTCTTGCCCTTGCTAACTGTCCTGAGAGAAGTCATTAGAATGTTTTTTGTAATAGAGCATTAAAGTATGTTTGGTGGCAGCAGTAATTGAAGTGAGAGAATCCCAGAGGTGAAGGCAACACACCTAGTAAAAAGTCAGGAATATTTTTGTGGATGTCTTCTCTCCACAGTGATAGAGTCTAAGGTGGTAAACCTTGGTGATTCTATATTACTAGAAAAGGTACTGGTCTCTCACAGCTATGATTCTTGGCCTGGGATACAAGTAGCTTCAGGAACAAATATGGTGTGTTGGTGGGTACTCTATAGTTATCCTATAACATTAATTTTTCTTGAACAAATTTTTAAATAAGAAAGACTTTAAAATCTTATTTTCATACTGAAACTTGCAGTATAGCATCTGAGTGTAATTTGTGTGGATAATTTGTATAAGTGTAATTGTATATGTGGAATTCGTATAAGACAAAAGATGAGATTTTTAAGAAATGTTCACGTATCTATGATTCCTTGCTAAGTCTCTTCATATTTTTAACGTAACGATTTGGTTTTTGCTGTTAAAACACATCAAGTGGAAAACTTTGAGAAGCACTGTCTTACAGTTACGTAATTGCCCCTGCTATCCACCACCTCTTCCCTGGGTAAAAAAGTGTTACAGCATAGATTTGAACAATATAACCCATTTACTTCACTTAGTACACTCATGCTTAATTTAAGATTGTGTTTACAAACAATAAATACTAAACTAACAGTAGCTTTAAATCTTTTTCCTCATTATAATCAACTTGGAAGTGTTCAGCTGCTACAGCTGCTGACATCTCTGCCTTTCTCTTGGCCTTTGCTTCGTTGAAAGATGTCTGTTGCAGCTCTAGTCATAAATATAGGACGAAGAGGTGGGAAGGGGAAAGGCGTGTGGTTTATAAAGTTAGTAGGAATCTGTTTATATTTTGTTGATGAGAACTGTGTCACAGGGACTCTCCTAGTAGTAAGGGAGAGTTGGAAACCTAGTACGGTTGGCCCTCCATATCCATGCATTCTGCATCTGTGGATTCATCCAACTGTGGATCAAAAATATTTGGAGAAAAAATTGTGTCTGTACTGAACATGTACAGACTTTTTTTCCTTGTCGTTATTCCCTAGACAATACAGTATAACAGCTATTTACATAGCCTTAATATTGTGTTAGGCATTATAAGTAATCTCAAGATGATTTAAAGTATATAAGAGAATATGAATAGGTTATATGCAAATATTACACCATCTTATATCAGGGATTTGAGCATCCTGAGATTTTGGTATCTGCAGAAGGTCCTGGAACCAGTTCCCCATGGATACCAAGAAATGACTATACTGTAGTTAGCTTTCATTGCCTCTGTATTAGAAAAACAAGGGAAAACTCTTGGCCAAAGCAACCTACGGTGTCTGACTTTATGCATAAGTGCGGTATTTTTGCTGAAGTCTGATTAAGAGATGCTAATAGATACCATTAATCAAGTGATGTGTCCATTTAGCTGAAATCAGAATAGTCTAATTGAGGCTCCCCTTCACACATCTAGTTGTTAAAATAGCTACATAAAGGTTGAAACACTGTTTTATTGAGTATTTACTTCCCATTGTGTTTTAATCCTTCTCTCCTGTTGTGACTTCTTTGCCCTAACCTTCAGAAGCAAAACTAAACATTACAAAAAGCTACCCGTCTGTACACATTGAAGTATAAGGAGCATGTTGCTTTATCTTTAGGATATGGTATATGGTATCTAAGGTTTCCTTGAAACCAATTCACTAAGCATTAATAGGTAACTTAAAATATGTTTAAGAGTTGTTTCAAAATAGATTTCATATTGAAAAGTACTTTGTAATAATGGCCATAGCAAACCGCTCATTAGAATTGGATTAGAATAATTTTTAACAGTAATTAAAGTAAAAAAAGTTAAAAACACAGTCTTACTCTAATGTCTACCTTCTTCTAAGATGAAATATACTTTTTCTTGGTTGTGCTGCCAAACTTTCACATTGAACCAATATCTTTAGGGGACTGTTCTATTTTGGAATCCCTTTTTGTTGACTGTATGGTTTCTCCAAGGGAGAAAAAGTATTCTTCAGTGATTTTGGGACTCCAGCTAGCTCCTCCGACTTTTAGGATTCTATGTTAAACTCCTTTCTTTCTCTGCTGGATTAGGAGGGTAGGGGGATTGTGAAAATAAATAAATAAATAAATAAACAAAACCTTTTCTTGAAGTGAATAAATTAAAGTAAATAATTCTTTCATGTATTGGTAAATAGTTTCTAGTAGCATTTGCTGATGATATGGGTGCAGCTAGAAATAGTTGATTATTGTTATGTCTATTTAGAACTACATACTGTGATATGTGTTATTTAGTCTTTTAATTTCTTTATTTGAAAATCTATTGCTTTTGAATGTAATATTTCTTACCTTCCTTTAAGAATGTCCTTATTTATGAAATTTTCTTGTTCACAGTTTATATATTTATAAAATTTTCTTTTTATAAATGGAAAACTTGACAGTAAGTTTTAAGAGAATGTTTTATTTTAAAACAAATAACACTTGTTTGAATATATAACATTGAAATAGTGAAATAATTTCAGGAAACTACAATGGGATATGTGTCTTTCTAATTTTTACAAAGAAAATCATAGCCATTGATTGACTCATTTATTCATTGATGCGTTTACTTGCTTAGTAATTTATTGAGAACCGATGCACTGGATATATAGTGGTGAGCAAAGGAAATCCTCTCCTGGAGCTTACATTCTAATCATATTACCTGTTATAATTTTTCTCCTCTATTATTAATTTAGAAATTCTGTCAGTGAGGAAGTTAGAATAAAAACTTGAGTGTTAAAAACTCTGCAAATGTGCATAATTATAGTAGTAATTGCTTTTTAAGCTCTGTATTAGCTTGCTAGGGCTTCCATAACAAAATATCATAGACTGGTTGGCTTAAACAACAGAAATTTAATTTCTCACTGTTCTGGAGGCTCAAAGTCCAAGATCACAAAGTCCAGATCACTTTTAAAAGTTTCCTCAAGCTTTTGTTTCAATCCCTCCCTCTCTCCTGTCCTTCCCCATTCTTTCTCCCCCAGACTACTGCTGGTTTGATTTCTGTCATTATAGATTAGTTTGTATTTTCTAGAGTTTTATATAAATGGAATTATAAAATATATTCTATTTTTAAATCTGGTCTTTTCCAGATTATTTTGAGATTCATCTGTGTCATTGCCTGTGTCAATGGTCCATTCCTTTTCATTGCTGGGTAGTATTTCATTGTATATAATACATGTGTTGTGAAGATATTTATACCGAAAATATGCAGTGTCCTTGGAATGTAACTACTTATTAATTGTCCTACTTGAACAGAAAATAATATATCCACGTGGTACATACTGATTCTAGATATTAAATAGGTTCTGTTTTTTCACTTGACGTCAAAGCATACTTTTACAGACTTTGATGGCTTGTAGTTTTGAAGAGGACATTCATTGTCTTTGACCCATAATTGCAAAGCATTTAATTTTTGATTTATAATATCAACAATTAGAATGATCAGTGAATTTTTTCATTTT